>CAUYRT010101362.1:0-17865 GCA_963574885.1 Lepilemur ruficaudatus | reverse complement strand
GCAGTCTTAGCAACAGAAATGGTACCTAAAATTTATTGAGTACTCACTATGTGCGTGGCACTCTGCGAAGAGCTCCATTCACTTTTTTTTTTTTTTTTTTTGAGACAGAGTCTCACTCTGTTGCCCTGGTTAGAGCGCCGTGGTGTCAGACTAGCTCATAGCAACCTCAAACTCCTGGGCTCAGGCGATCCTTCTGCCACAGCCTCCCAAGTAGCTGGGACTACAGGCATAAGCCACCATGCCCGGCTAATTTTTTCTATATATTTTAGTTGGCCAATAAATTTCTTTGTGTTTTTTTAGTAGAGATGGGGTCTCACTCTTGCTCAGGCTGGTTTCGAACTCCTGACTTTTGAGCAATCCGCCCACCTCAGCCTCCCAGAATGCTAGGATTACAGGCGTGAGCCCCAGCACCCGGCCAATCATTAACTTTTATAGTAACTGGTATTTTATAGTTTTCATCTTATGAATAAAAATCACGAATACATTTTTTGCTTCATGTCATTAATGTCCAGTTACCTCATTATCTGAACAAGGCAATGTTATGTAATATTGGTTGATACATAAAGCAGCACTTTGCCTCCACCACTGTTTTCTCTTAAAATGATAGACTGGCCATAGAATTTTCCTAAGAAATTCAACTAGGTTTATGCTTTGGAGTGACCTCAGCAGTTGCTGGTAACTGCAGCTGGAAAAACAAAACAAAGCAAAACAAAAAACCAGCTGTCGATGGTTTCAATAAGCTTAAAGAAACCACATAATGCCCCATCTCCATATTTTTATTGTGGCATTAAAATGAGACTTAATGGATTTTAAACACACAGAGGCATGCATGTGCCAGGCACTGCTAGGTAATATTTGCAGCCAAACACACCATCCTATGTCCCCGCATTAATCACAACCTGTTACTTGAATTTTTTTTTCCCTCTGAATAGTAATGCAGGTTAGGAATTGTGTGTATAGAACGAGCATATTCTACTCATTAAAACTTTGATTTCTGTCCTGGATATAACAAACCTCAATATATGAGCACTCTACAAGAAGTAAGCTGTCCATGGTAATGGGAGTAAATTTAAATCTATAAAGTGGAATCCCTTTATGATGAGGATATTAATCCCTATTGCCAATTAGATAAATTGTACTAGGAGTTTTGGTTTATTTTCAAAATCACCATCTAACTAGGTCCCTGAGGACCCAATTTAAGGCATAGGTGACTGAACCATATAATGAAAGAACCAAAATGTAATGTAGTTCTATAGTACTTAAGAGATTGCTATTTCTCTCCATGACAAACCTTTATATAGTGAAACTCTGAACTGAGTTCAAATTCACATTTTTTCTCCCATATTTTTTGAACAAGTTATTAAACAAACTAGGCATTTCACCTTGAAATAAAGCAAGATTAAAAGGAACAGTACTATTGCTATTATCAAATCAGCTTCATTATATGTTTTCACAAAAAAGACATACAAATAATGAAAGTCATAACTCATTTATTGAATGAATAGTATATGCAAGAATACCAATAAAAGGAAACTAATACTACAAACTACAATTTTGAAAATAAAGCCAATATAACAGGAACAAAATATACATAACATGAGAGGAATGTTTGATTTTTGACCCATAATGCATTCTTTATCTTTACAATTAACCTAAATGTCTGTCAGAACAAAACTGTATACCTTGGTCTAACTTTAGTGCTTTTTAAAAAAGCAACAACACTCTAGAACACTTTTGCTTTTGCTTTGAGATATTTGAGATTCACACATTTGTTCAAGTACATAGATTCTGATTCAATAGATCTGCAGATTTCTTAATATCTTGAGTAGCATGTACTTCCGAGCAAGTACTATCTGAAATTCTGAAATTGCTGATCCTTAAAATAAAATTTATTTCAGTTGTGGGTTTTTAATAAATTGAGATGAAAGTAAAATTCACCCCCTCCCCCCTCCCCCCAGGAACGAAGAGTTCTTATTAAAGTATAGAAACTCAAGTCTATCTTTCTACTCTAAAGAACATTTCTTACTAACATTTCTGGTAAGGCAATAAAATGCTCCAGAATAATCTTCAATATACACTTGCAAAGATTACACTGTTTAATATCAATAACAAAAAAAAAAAGAAAAAAGGAAAGAAAGAAAAGACATTTCAAAATTTTAGGCTAAAATATGCATAAAAGACAGTTATGGCAGTATTTTTTGAAATGATGTAAATGTTATATACTTATCAAATAATGTCATGCTTATTAAAACTACAGTTAAGGACTTAAGAGATGTACAATAAATACACTGCTGAGGTCCATTTTTCTAAATATTAATCCACAATGTAATTACTACCCAGAAGATGATGATGCTACTTGGGAACTTAAGTACTGTACAATTTTTACATTGTAAGGCACTTTTACTCAGCATGTGATGAAAACATGATTAGAGAATCAAAATATTAGCGGTTTACAACCAAAAGTGATTTTTCATGTGACTTTGAGTTACATTTCAATTTTTAATGAAAGATTGTTTAGCCAATCACACCACAGTGAGAAAAACAGGTAGTCAGCCACTTACCTAGCCAACCAAAAGGTAAAGTGCTATTCTGGTTGGCAGTGGCAGAAAAAGGGCTGAAGAAACCCATACAAAGTCATACATTTTACTACATAACAAATCCATCAACTGACAGTTATAGTATTTGAAGTCCTTTACATAATTATTGACTGGCCATGATTACCCCTGGCACCTTCCATTTTTCCTTAAAAAACAATGATTACAGTAGTTGTTCAAAAATGAAGGAGCTCTGTTGTCCCATGGGTAAGTCTATGGCACACAATCTAAAAAAATGATCTAGACACAGTGATTTAAAGATTTAAAAAATAATGATTTTCAAGCTGTTGTAAGGAAATAAAGTACAGATCCTTTGGGAAAAGTCACATACCTTGGTAAACAAACATCTAGATCTGTTCTTGCACTTCAAGTCATGATGAATTTTGGAAATCACAGACACACAAAAAACCCCAATGTCATATTAAGAGCAAAAGGAGAAGACATATAGGACAACCCACTACTAAAGCTAGTTTCCTTCTAAAAATAACAATAAAAGATGGTTAAAATAAAGCAAACATTGAGTCCCTTGATTTAAGTAAATGTGTGAAAACACAATTGACAAACATGATCATAAGGGACTAATAATTAAAAAAATCAGTCATTAATAAGCACAGTGTAATTTTCCACCTGTTACATTTTTAAAATGCTGTTCTATCAGCTGCAGAATATCTCAATGTATAGCTAATACGTTATTTCTTATTTGCAAATCTGCTTTATTTTGGTAAATTAATAATTCAGAAATCAGAACCCCTCCCCTTGGTTTGAGGTGCTATGGTAATATTAGGCAGACCACAATTAAAGTTTTTTGGTTTTGCCATAAAGAAATATATAAATGTGCTTCAGCAGGTAAGTGGAAGAAAATATCACTAGCTAGAAATGCCAGTGTGAAAACCCTCTTTAAAAAGCTGGGTTCTTAGGCTTTCATAAACAATTCTGATGATCAATAAAACAACACTGAGGCCTACCAGAAGAAAAGCAGGGCACAAAAGCCTATTTTATAGGTAACCAAAGCAATGACTGAAAACATTTAAAAATATTAAATAGTTTCTAAAATAGTGGTCACAAAATTAAAAATAAATACTGTTTTATGCAAAGACTGTTTTTTACTCCTACAGCACACGAGACCTCCTTACACACTTTGGGCCAATATGTAAAGTGTTCCATACAACAGGGCACTTGAGAGGAACAGGTTTGCAACACGGTATCTAAAGTCCTTTAGCAAGTGGTAACCCTTTAAATCTTAAAGAGGTTTAATTTGCTGTTGCCAAATGTTAGTCTAAACTTGAAATGATTCAATCATTTTGCCAGAAGTCCTCTGTATGACATGGAAACAGAAGAGGTGTACTGTCATGAGAATTTTGGCATAAGCACTGGAGCTCATAGCTTATAATAACCAGTTGCCCGAGTCCATGCTGGTCAGTGAGAACAACTTTAACAGGAACCAAATGAAAAGCTTTAGCATACTTCTTGGAAGAGAGTTTTAGCATACGCTGTCAAAGCCAAGAGAAAAAGAAGGTTCTCTTCATTTCTAGCCTCTATTACTTGAGTTGTGAAAAAAAAATCCACAAATTACCATGTGTTGCCACCAGTGGCATGTTTGCATTGTAAAGTTAAATTTGCTTATGCTTTCCCTTGAGTATGAATCCACTAAACAAACTTAAACACTAGAAACAGCAGAACTTTGTTCAGTCCAGAAATATAGCTTACTTCAATTCAATGTCTGCTTTAACTGTTGACACTATACATAGGGTTAATAGTGTTTCAATTGCTTCCCAGAAACTGCAAACTACAGCTACGTAATATCAACATGTCAAACTCAGCCTTCTAGTGAAGGCTCATAAAACAAACAAGACATTTTAGGCAATCCAATGAAGATCTAAGAGTTGGGCAGTAAAAAGTTACAAACCCTTTTCGATTTTAGAAAACAGTGAAAAAAGAATAGTAGTTATGGATGTCTTATTCATTCTCAGTTTTCTAACTCTGTCCCATGAACCTGTTTAAAAGATGATAAAAAAATGTAAAATATCATGCTTGAGGGGCACACAATCAATATAATGTTATTGAGGAGTGAGAATATCTTACTGATTCAACATTACAACTACATTTATTCATAAAGTGGATAGCTTGTTTTTACGATTACAAAATTGGCTATTTTTAAAAAAAAACTACGCAAGCATACAAAATCCTCAGCATTCTAGTAACATGCTGTTAATTAAGTATAATAGGATTAAAAAATCTTACTGCATATTATTACTTTAACATGTATTTATCAATGTGTATTGTATTCTGACAACAGATCCCATATAATTAACTTTCATACCTAGTTTCCATTAAGTTGCTGCTGAGTTAGTTGTTGCTGATCAATTTCTACTTTTCCCCGGCTTTTACTCTCTCGTTCCTCATCTTCTTCATCTCTCTCATCATTTCCACTATGATTTTTACAATACAGTCTACAATGATGAAAGACAAAAATCTCAAAATGCTTTGTCATTGTTGATGAGAACACATTCGTGCCACTGTTAGTAGGTGAGGTCGGTGCCCGCTTAAAATATGGGTTTCCTCATCCATACTTAAAAATATTCCACAACCAATTACAGGTCTATGTCTATCTAAAATATAGGAAAACATACTATAATTGAGATAAAAGTTTACCTGAAATAAAAGCTTTGGATTAGGATGACAGTTATATGGCAATTTCTCATTTTGCTCAATGGAATTAAACGTCTTTGGCTAACTTGAAAATAACTTTCAAGTATATGGATGAAATAATCAAATTCTATGCATTTGTTTCATATACAGAATTTAAAATCATATTTTAGGAAATATTCTATATATACTGCTGCTTTCTGCTCACATTTCATGAAACAATTTTACTCAAACCCTTCAAATGCCTTTTCATCATTAGTGTTCTGGCTTTCACTAGAATACCTTTCATGAGTCATTCAACTGTTTTTTGGCACTGCATTTGGCTACATCTCTCTTAATCTAAACTGGTCCGTCCAACTTCTTGTTTGCTCATGACACTGACTTTTTTGGAAGCAATCAGGTCAGCTTGTCAACTGCAGCACATTTTGGATTTGTCTAATTGTGATACTGTTTTATTCGGTTTTCTATCACCCTGTATTTCCTATAAACTGGAAATAAGGTCTAAGGGCTTGGTTAGCATCAGGTTCAACTTTTCTTTTTTTAGTCAAGACGCTTTTTAGGTGATCCTGCATACTTCAGGAAGCATGCAATTTCAAACTGATGCTATGTTTGATCATTTGGTTAAGGTGGTAGTGATGGCCAGATTTCTCCATTGTAAAGGTAGGTTTTCCCTTTAAAACTAGATAGTGATCCCTGGAGTGATACTTTGATACTATGCTGTTCCACAAC
This sequence comes from Lepilemur ruficaudatus, assembly GCA_963574885.1. Classification (NCBI taxonomy): domain Eukaryota; kingdom Metazoa; phylum Chordata; class Mammalia; order Primates; family Lepilemuridae; genus Lepilemur; species Lepilemur ruficaudatus. The sequence goes on along the minus strand of CAUYRT010101362.1, from coordinate 11,896 downwards.
CTTTTATTTGGGTATATACACTGTACATTTGAAAAATGATCCTCCTGCCTCAGCTTCCCGAGTAGCTTGGATTACAGGCGTGCACCACCACGCCTGGCTAATTTTTCTATTTTTAGTAGAGATGGGGTCTTGCTCTTTTTCAGACTGGTCTCGAACTCCTAACCTCAAGCAATCCTCCTGCCTCAGCCTCCCAGAGTGCTAGGATTACAGGTGTGAGCCACCTTGCCTGGCCAAAGTTAAGTTTTTAATAAAAATAATAATGTAGGTGATTTTGGGCAATTAAAGAAGGGTAGGCTGATCTGAGCTCAGTTTTAAGTCAATTATACACAAGATAATAATGAAAAAATACTTAGAAAACATTCTGTGGATGCCCTCTTGTGGTTAACAGATAAAAGATGATCATATAGGAATCTCACGTGTCACAAATAGATGATTTAAACTAGGTCTAACATTTGAGTAGAATAAAAGGCAGGGGTGGGGTTGGGGGGCACAACAGTAGACAACAATAACAACTGACTTCAATTTAGTTTTGCTCATTATTTTTCTTTTTAGTCTTAACATATTTTCAATAGGGAGAATTTGTACTTTTCAAATGCTACACATTGGGAACTATCTCTCTTTTTTTAATTATGTGGGACTTTTACAGGACAACTTATTGGCATTCTTCCACAAGTCGGGGGAGAAAGGAGGGAATGGGGTAGGAATTGCTCCATATATTAAAATAGACTTAAAAGACATATCAAATGCAATGGATGAACCTTGTATGTATCCAGATTTGAAGAAATTAAGTCTAAAATGACATTTTCCAGACAACTGGGGAAACATGAAAATGGATTCAGTATAAGATGATACTAAGAAACTGTTAATTTTACAAACTGTGATGATGGGATAGTGACTAAGTAAGAAACAACCATACTTATACATAAAGAGATACATAAACTGAAGTATGTAGGGATAAAATGACAAGAGATCTGGGACTCTGCTTTGACATACTTCAGGAAATAAAACAATAGCTAAAACAACTGTGGCAATAACTTGGTAACTGCTGATATGGGAAGTTGTTATACTACTCTATTTTTGTTTACATTTGAAAATCTTTTTTTATTTCTGCATATTATGGGGGTACAAATATTTAGGTTACGTATGTTGCCCTTGCTCCCACCCCCGCGAAAATCTTTTCAATAGAAAGTTTCCTCTAAAAGGACAAGTGCTTTGTTGTTAGAACAAATTTTGATCTTTTAAGGCATTATTTTTCATTTGTAGATTATTTCCCATAGGCCCTTATGTGCCCTTTACCAGTCTAGGCACCAAGGTCAGAGGTGTCAACCAGTCAAACAAGATCCCTGCTGTCACAGAACTCTAAGGTAAGAGACTGACATTTTTAAAAAATTCATATTTAAATACTTTAAAAGTACAATAAAGACAATGAAACAGGATAAATATAAATAAAAATCATTATATACTCCTCCCTTGCCTTTTGAATATGAATATAGGCAGGATCCAGAAAGGGCTGGTAAGGAACAAAAGGTAAGCCACATTTAGGAGACAGGAAAGCCAATTCATTGAGAAATATTCCTCCTTGCATTTCCTCCTATTTTTTCATTCTTCTATCCCCAAAATACCTGCATAGGTACTCTCATCTGAACTCAATGGTCTCTGCCTGGAACCCACATTATAAGCAGATTTTAGAAACACCTTTCAATGTGAAATTTTTTTTTTTGGAAAAGCAATTCAAATTATCATGGATCCCAATGCAAATACTTTTGTTTAGAGATGGTCACTGAAACATGGTTTTCTAATAGAAAGTAAAAACAGGTTGGGTGTGATGGCTCATGCTTGTAACCCTAGTGCTTTGGGAGGCCGCGGTAGGAGGATCACTTGAACTCAGGAGTTTGAGACCAGCCTGGGCAACACAATGAGACACTGTCTCTACAAAAAATAGAAAACTTAGCTAGGTGTGGTGGCATGCACCTGTAGTCCCAACTACTCAGGAGGCTGAGGCAGCAGGATGGTTTGAATCCAGGACTTTGAGGCTGCAGTGAGCTATGATAATGCCACTGCACTCTAGCCCAGGCAACAGAGTGAGACCTTGTCTCAAAAAAAAAAAAAAAAGTAAAAACAACCTAAATGTCTAAAAAAGGGACCAATAAAACAAACTGATATATCTATATAATAGAATATTATACAACCATTAAAACAGATGTAAAACTGTTTAATGTCAGAAAAAAGGTCTCAGATATAGTAAGTGGAAAAGAGATTATAAAACAGTGGATATAAGAAAACCTTGTTTTTATAAATATATACATATACACAATCATACAAACATCTAGAAGAAAATATTCTAAAAGATTTAAAATTATTATCTCTGGGTAGTTGAATTAAAGTTAACATTAAGTTTTTTTTCTTATCTATGTATTTTTTTTCCAAAATAAAAATGGATTATTATTATAATAAAAATGTCTAAAGTTAAAATTTAAATACAATAATTCTCCATATAATTTGATTTGGGATGTTTAAAATGGGCCTGTTATTTTAAAATGTTAATGGCTACTTTAAATAATAATATATAGCTCATGAAAATATTCAAACAGAATTATATAATGGAGAATATAAAATTGCTTCTCTTCCTCCATCTCTATGCAACTAGTGAGAGGTACTAACTGTTAAGTGTGCTGAATATGCTTCCAAAGAATTTTCTATGTATACAAAACATACACACACAATGTGGAAGGACACCCCAAGGTTGAGTGAGCAGAAAGATTGGTAACCTGGCCCCCTGATGACACTGAAAAACTACCTACCACATCTGGACTGCTTTCCTCTGCACGTCTTTTAGGTGAAAAGACAACCTTCTATTTTGTTAAACTGCTGTTTTTTTCCTCTATCACATAAGGTAAACCTAACCATTACAAATAAAATATTATATCACATTTACTCTTTTAGATACAATTATCAAAACTTTGGATTTGATTAAAATTATAGATTGATCTGGTGAGAATAGGGATATTTTAATGCTGAGTTTTCTATTAAGGAACATAACATATTTTACCATTCATCTGAGTTCTTTGCAAAACACATTTTTTTCTTTCTTTTTTTTTGGAGACAGAATCTTGTTCTGTCACCCTGGCTATAGTATAGTGGCGTCATCATAGCTCACAGCAACCCCAAACTACGCATGCCTGTAGTCCCAGCTACTCAGGGGGCTCAAGTGATCCTCCCGCCTCAGCCCCCTGAGTAGCTGGGACTACAGGCATGCGCCACCATGACTGGCTAATTTTTCCTATTTTGAGTAGAGACAGGGTCTTGCTCTTGCTCAGGCTGGTCTCAACCTTCTGAGCTCAAGCAATCCTCCCGCTTTGGCCTCCCAGAGCAGTAGGATTACAGGCGTGAGCCACTGCACCTGCCCCAAACGCTAATTTTTTAAAGATGGAAAAGGTTCACCTTTAGTGTGTGTGTATGGGGGCTTGGGAACGGTGGACGTTTTTCCTTTACATTTTCCAACTAGTTATTATTGGAATTGTTTTTCTTAAAGTAATCTCACATTCAGCAATTTTACTGAGCTTTTGTTAATTTTAATAAATTCAGAGTTGATGCCTTTGGATTTTCTTGGTAGACAATGATATCAATAATAAAGATTGATCATTTTATTTATTATACTTTTTTCTTTCTTGTTGCACCAGCTTAACCCTCCAGAAGAGCATTAAAAGTAATGCAAGCAGTTGGTGCCCTTGTCTTGCTCCTAATCTGAATGAGTGTATTTAGTCTAATGGTTCTCAATTAGAGATGAACATAAGAATTACCTGGGGAGTCATCAAACTACAGTTTGGGCCTCAACCCAGAACTACTGAATTTAAATCTCCATGGCTGGGGCCCAGGCATGAACATTCTAAAAGAGGGCTCTGTCCACCCCCAGGTGATTCTGTGGCTCACACCAGGTTAAGAACCATTGCTTGTTTACTTTAATAACAATAAATACACTATTTGCTGTTGTTTTTTCATAAACACCCAATTCAGATTCCTAGTTTACCAACCATACTCTTGTTATCTTACTTTAAAATTCAGAAATTGATATTGAATGTTATCAAATGTCTTCACCATCTATCAGGAAAGTGATAGGATTTTTCTTTGTAAATTATAATAAATCACATTAATGTATTTCTTAATTTTGAACAGTCTTTAAATCATTAGAGTACAGAGCTGGATTTGATTTACTATTTTATTTAGGATTTGTATATATATATATATTTATAAAAGTGAGATTAATCTACAGTTTTTCTTTTGATGTATCTCCATTAGGTTTGATATCACAGTTATGCAAGCTTTACAAAATGAACCAAGCAAGTAGTTTTCCTTCTCTTGCTATGTGTTGGGCCTCTTTAAATAACATTGGAATGACCTGTTCTTTAGAGGTTTGACAGAATTCATTTGAAAAACATTTATGCCTTTATTAAAGTTTGGCAAATTTTATAATACAGCATTAGTACCTTATGCAGGCACTCAAATGACTAGGTGACTGCTTGTGTAAACTGCTTTTTACAAAGACTACTACACTACTCTGAAGTTATTGGTTTATTGCATACTAGGCACGTCAGAGTAAGGAAGTGCTTTACAACTCTGGAAGGCAAATTAAAAGTTCAGGGATCCCTACCAACTTATTCTCCATTTCATTAAACAAATGGAACCATTATAGATATACACCGACACCACCAGCCCAAGGCAGCACAGGTAAGCTGAAGACCCATAAAAAAGACAGTGATACACAATCCCAAATCTCCAAACCTTTCTGTCTCACCATCTTTCCAAGAGATTGTTTTTGCTTCTATCTTCACAACTACATCTTATTTTAAGCTACCAATAATTCTCACCCAGACCATCAGCAATGGTTTCCTAACACATCTCCCCATTTCCACCCTTGCCCTGTCCCACCGGAGAGTCTCACATATGCTGTTCTTTCTGCCCAGACCACCCCCCACAATGTTCACCTTTGTCCTTCCTATCTCAGCTCAAGCACTATTTCCTTCAGAAAATTCTTAAACACTCCTCACTGTTTTACTAGGTTAGCTCTTCCTTCTTATATGCTCTCATAGCACTTTGTAACTTTAGAGCACTTACATAGTCTGTAACTGTCAAGCCATTTAATTAATAATTCTCTCCCAATAGACTGTAAGCTTCATGAGGACATAGTCTATGTCAGTTTTGATCACTAGTGTATGCCCAGCTCCTAGCACAATGCCTGGCACATAGTAAGCATAATCAACATTGGATAAATGAACACTAATCCAGGGATATGTAGTCAGAGGAAAATGCCAATTGCTGTACTCATTCTTTGTATAATGTGCTCAGTATTCTATACTTGGTTAAACACCACCTAAGAACACAGATCAAGTAAACTAACACTATCTATTTAAGGGTAGTTACTTACTGACATGTTTAGGGAAATGGACAATTGTTGTTTTCTTACTTGTAAATTCCTCGTGACATATTTTCAATGTATTTAGCTTTGTCTTGTACTCCACAGTGGTAATGGTAAGTCTTAACACAGGCTTTTATTTCACATCCAATAGTAGCACCAGGCTGACTGCAAAGTGTACATTTCTGTTTAACGAAAGAAAGAATAATCATAAGCAGTATTTCAAAGTTTATGCAACCTTATTTATTCTATTTTAGTCATATTTTGGACAAACATTCTAGTTTACAAAAAAAAACAGCAGCCATTTCCTATTGAAAAAAACTTATTAAGTCATCCTCTGATGTTTCCATTATTTAATATTTGTAAACCACCAGCTTGTTAAAAAACTGTATTAACCATCAAGGGGTTGACATCCAAATATAGATAAGATGCACCTTAATACCCAAATACACAAAAAGAATGAATATTTTAGTGGTTGACTTCTTTTCCTCCCTGAGATCAGATCCTTTTCTCTTATAATTGGGGGAAAGAATGAGAAATCAGGAAAGCAGTCCCCCCAGAGAGGAAAAAGGACAGAGGGAAACTAAAGGGACTGAAATCTCTTTAAGATTTCTCAATTTGGCCTAGATCAGCCTTGCCTAAAGAATGTTCTTAGATTTAAAGGCACCTGTTGAAAAAAAGGATTTCACAGTCAAATAAATTTGAGAAATGATAGGTTAAGCAGATTGCTTTATTGTAGAACTTCTCACCGCCTGTTCTCCAGGAAGGGGGGAGGTGTGGGAGGCATAATGAACAGTTTCCAAGTTTATTGAACTCTAGATGCCCTTTTATTTTTGCAGGAGTGGGGAGCATCTTGATGGACTAATTTCCTTTGGAGCACACATGGGGGAAATGCTAGGTTAGTGTTTACCCTAACCCTCAATCGTGCAGAGGTAAACAATAAGGTGATCAAGAGAATTGAAGTGTTATCCTAGTCACCGATTTGGACTTCAGCTGTATGATACAACATCATTATATGATGAAGTAATTTTTCCCTAATTTTTTTGGTACTATGGGTTCTGTTAAGAGTTTCATTTTAAAAGAGAGTAATCAAAGCATCAATAAACTGAACTAGATCTAAATGGAACAGATAATATCAATAATTTTCACACCTTCAAATATGCAGTTCCATAAAGAAAGGGTCATTTCTAATGGATTCAGACAAAGATCATAAATATCTGAAACTATTACATGAAAGACTAAAGGGGAACTTCACAATGGAGTAATCAGACTCACCACTTAATCCAAGGATCAGACATTATGACCTGTCCAATGTGATAAAATATGGATGATATAGTTCCAACTGTAAAGTATTCTTACCCCACCAAAAAGTTGAAACTGAGTCTAACCAAGCCTGTACATGTAACTACCACTTTAAAAGAAAATATGGCAGATAGAGAAACAAGTTAAATGGTATCATGAAAAAGCAAACAAACAAAAAATGTGGGACATTCTACAGGACAATTCATTATCTTCAATAAGTCAATGGCATAGAAATGAAAACAAAAACAATGGAGAGAGGGAGGAGGGACTGCCTTAGATTAGTTAAGGGATATATAAGAACCAAATGTAACATGTGGTCCTCTGTTGGAACTTGAGTCACATAAATCAACCCTCAGAGATACATTTGGGACAGTTGGGGAAATACAAATATGAACTGGGTATTAAATGACACTGAGGAATTATTGCTAATTTATAAGGTGTAATGACGTTGTGGTTAGGTAAGAAAATGTTCAATTATTAAGAGATACATATTGAACTATGTAGAGGTGAAGTGATATGAAATCTGAGCTCTGCTTTAAAATACTTCAAGCAACAAGAATAAAAGGCATAGATGAAACGAGGGCCACAAATTCTTGATAACTGATGAATCAAGGTGAAGGATAGATGTGTATTACTAGTCTAATTTTGAGATGTTTGAAAATTTTCACAACAAAAACATTGAAAAATTAAAGTCATTCCAAGCGACAATTGTTGTTTTAAAGAAAAGACTTTGCAATCCACTGACATTTTATAATATTTAGAAGCCTTAAATGAGTATTTAACAAAAATGTCAATATTTCTTAAAGCTACTTATCAGTAATTCAGTATGTTTAAAAACACGAGACTAAGCCACATTTTACAGTATTTTACAAAGAAAACTTTAAAGCTATGATAAACGTTTTAAGGGACTTAACCATTTATGTGCACTTTAACTAAACAGAAAGTCTTGAAAAAAAATTAAGCACGCTTACACAATATAACATTTTAAACTTAACGAAGTTTGTCACATTCATATCCTCATTTATTTTATTAAAGGGCTCCCAAATACCTTGAAATATAAATCTTCTCAGTACAATTCTCATAAGTAATGAAATTACACAGAAAGAAATAAGTGTCAGTAACATTAACATCCTTTACTATATATTACAAATAAGTCAAATATATAATTTACCATACGAACTACTTTATATTCAATTTTTTGATGACTGGATAAATTTGAGATATGTTCTAAATTTAAAGCAGAAAATCAGGAGTAATGTTGCATAACAAATATAAAAACCACAGACCATTCTTTTTCCTCGCTTAATCTCCTGAAGTACAGTTTTAATATCAAAATCTCCAAATTCTGCTCTTGATGTTGTTGTGAGTTGCACTGTGCCAGAAGAAAACAACTAGAGGAGAAAAATGCAGGAACATTTAACATTCAGAATCCTTATCAGAAAAAGATTAAACAAGATAATAACAAATGTGTTATATTACTTTAATTTCCTGAGAAAGATGATTTTACCTCAATAATTAAGTACTAACTCAAATATTTTTATATATTCACATGTCTGATTAAAATATAACCCAAAATATAGACACTGAAATCAAACTAAGATTGCCAGTGTGCAGCCAAGATTAAATAATCTGCTTCAAACAATGAAGATTTCATCGATGTCACCCTGTTGTCTCAACTGTTTTACGTTTCCACAAAGTTTTAAAAAATAGCTTAAATTGGCAAATTTCATCCATAGATACAGATCAAAATCACCTGGGAATTTTTTCTTCCAAAATAGACAGGTCTGGGATCTACTCCATGGGGTCCTACGTGCACATATTTTGGCAAAACCTCCGTAGGTAAATCTGCTATGCACTCTGGTCAAGAACCTCTGATATAAATGATATAATTTTAAAAACCTAATCATAAATGGGATGAGTAATTCAATATAACCTAATTCAAAAACATGCACGTGTGCTGTAAGTCAGGCCTGGATCTAAGGATGCTAAGATAAAAACTTATCCTCGTATTATTCTTATCTTTAAGGAATTTGATAGTCTATTAGGAAAGATAGGCTCATAAATGAATAACTACAATACAGTATGTTAAGTACTATAACAGAGGTATTTATTAGGTTATAATGGAGGCCTAAAATATCTTTCATGACTTGTTTTTAAAGCTGAAATTTGACACTTATGAAATAATTAATTATGGATTATCTTGATTATGGTAACTATAATTAGAATTGCTTCAAATCCTACTAAAACATAAAAGCTATTATTTTTCAAAAGCTAACGTTTATTAAGATTTGGGATTACCAGACATACTATTCATAACTCTAAAACATTAATGCTAGGGGGAAGTGCTATATTTGGTTACTAGCTAAATGATTTTCAAAAAACTTGGGCTTAAAAGAACATAAAAAGAATCACGCTTACCATGCACTTATAATGTGCAGCTGCCTTCTTGGCATTAAATATATGCAGTTTTCCTCTTGCTTCATTTTCTTCCTCCCCTACATGACAAAATCCACATTTAGGCCTGGTGTCACTAGGGCTGCTTCTGTGTGGAGACCTATCTCTCTACAAATATAAAAGGAAAAAAAAAACTTTAAAAAATCCACAAAAATATGCTATTAGTATTTCAATTTTATTTAACATTTCAAATGATGAACTTCACCTATAGACGCAGTTTAAATGAAATAGTCATACTGCTACAAAAAGTAAGAATTCAACACTTTTCTACTTACATAGGAACTACTTTCCATTTCATCTGTTCCATGGGAGGATGTGGACCTGGTATCTTCACACAGCCCTTTAAAATTAGTTTTTCTTGGCCTTCCTTTGCGACTTTTCTTTTTACTTTTAGGTGATGAGGGCTCCAGTTCATGTTCATTAAAACTTTCTTCTAAATCAGCTAAACAAAAATGAACAAAAGCTTTTCATAGACCAATCTTAAAATGAACATTAGTTCATGGGTCCTTAGGACATACCTTTATCCTTCGAAAGAAACTGTCTCCAGAAATGAGGGGAAATGATCTGTGGTATATTCAATATAGCAACCTAATGTTTCAGATAAATGTAACAAAAATCAAATCCAAAAAAAAATAGTTTAATAAATTAATATTTAGAACTAGCTCTTGCATTATTTCTTTTAACTACAGGTTTCAAAGAATTCTATATCACACTGTTGGTGAAATTAGAACACTTACATAGAAAATAAACTTACTATAACTTGGAAAACTAAGTTAAAATAAAGTAGGTATATCTGTGCTAGCCAATCCAGTAGCCAACACTAATATGTGGCTTTTAAAAATTTAAATCATACCCAGTGTGGTAGCTCACACCTATAATCCCAGCACTTTGGAAAGCTGACGCAGGAAGACTGCTTGAGGCTAGGAGTTCAAGACTCCAACTCTATCAAAAACGAAAAAAGTTAGCCACTGCTATAGTCCTAGCTACTCAGGAGGCTGAGGCGGAAGGATCGCTTGAGCCCAGGAGTTTGTGTTTACAGTGAGCTATGATTGGGCCATACCACTGCACTCCAGCCTAGGTGACCGAGCAAGATCCTATCTTGAAAAAAATTGTTTTAAGTCAGTTATAATTAAAAAATTAAACTTCAGTTTCTCAGTCACACTGAACACACTTTAAGGGCTTATTAGCCATATGCGGCTAGTTGGAACTCTATTAGACAGCACAGAAAAACACTTTCCATCATCGCAGAAGAGTTCTGGACAGCATAGCTCTTCAAACGAAAACTGAATGAACAGAGTCAACAATGGGTCTCAATGGGGGAAAGGAATTCCTCTAAAACTGATTTATGTGATTAACTGTACACCTCGGTAAATTCACTGAAAATCATTTAATTGTACACTTAAAGTGGAGTAAAAGCATGCTATGTAAAGTATACTTCAATAAAGAAAAAATAACATAAAAAAGTAAAAAAAAATTTAAAAAATAAAAAAAATAGACAGAGTGCTCAGGGTGGGGTCTGGCAAAAAAAAAAAAAAAAAAAAAAAACCTATTTCAAAATAAATCTTTGTAATAACTTGAACTCAAAATGCTAATTATTATAGGATAACCTAATAGGATGAATAGAAGCATAATCTCATGACAGTGGGAGAGGTATGTGGAAATAAAATTTTTTTAAGAGAGTGTCCTGGTGGGGAAAACAATTAATTTGTCTTCCCACAATCTGCTGTAGGTTTTTGAATGGAGGTTACTATCATGCTTCCAAAAAACATTTTGTAATCAACCATTTTAAACATATGACAACTCTGCTTACAAAGAAATACATAAACAAGCAAAGAGAAATCTAATAGCAATTCTATCCTTTGGCCCCATCCCCCTGCTTTTAAACTTTTTGTTATTTTCATCCATATCTGTTCATACTACCTCTCAGAAAATTGTTCTAACTATTTTTGATAGGTTTGTCTTTTAGTCTTCCCAGTCAAGATATAAGTAGTTTATACACTTCAATGATAGCAATAGAGTATCTGTGTTTGTTACTCATGAGTTGTAAACCTTGAGATGATTTCTGATTGTTCATTAAAGTCCATTTCTTTCATATTGACAAACTCCACTTCACATTTCCTAGGATAGGTATAATGAAATCCCTAAGTTTTTGTTTGTCTGAGAAAGTCTTTATTTTTCCGGGATACTTTGCAGGATATAATATTCTAGGTTTAATCTTTTTTTTCCTTCAGTACTTTGAGTATGTCATGCCACTCTCTCCTGGCCTGTAAGGTTTTTCACTGAGAAATCTGCTGCCAGACATGTTGGAGCTCCTTTACATGTTATTTTTTTCTTGTTTCCACGAGGTACTTTTCTTTTTATGTGACCTTTGGGAACTTGATTACTAAATGCCTTGAGGTAGTCTTGTTTGAGTTAAATATATGTGTTGTTCTATGACTTTCTTGTACTTGAATATTGATATCTTCCACTAGGCTTGGAAAGTTCTCCGTTATTATTTCTTTGAATAGATCTCCTACCCCAATCTCTCTCTCTACCTCCTCTTTAAGGCCAATAGCTTGTAGATATTCCCTTTTGAGATTATTTTCTAGATCTTGTAGGTGTGTTTCATTCTTTTTTATTTTTTATTCTTTTTTCTCTTCTGACTGTATTTTCAAGTAGCCTGTCTTCAAGCTCACTAATTCTTTCTTCTGCTTTGTTAATTCTGCTGTTGAGAGACTCTGATGCATTTCT
>CAUYRT010101361.1:0-17586 GCA_963574885.1 Lepilemur ruficaudatus | reverse complement strand
ATTCCATGCCATTACTCCATTTTAAGTGAACAATTAAATGATTTTTAGTAAATTTACCAAGTTGTACAGCTATTCACATAAATCAGTTTTAGATTTCCTTCCCCCTGTTAAGTCCCCTAATTCCCTTCCCCAACTACATTTCAAGCATGCCCCTCCCCATCACAGTGCTCTCCACATCCCTCAACTGTGGGTAGCCCCCCCAACCCCCGAAACCCTGGTTCTTGATATGCTTCAGTTTCTTCACATTTAAATCTTAATCTAGCTGCAATTTATTATATTTTATGGTGTGAGTTGCCAATCAGATTTTTAAAATTTAAGTTTGTTAGCTGTTGTATCACCTGATAAACATTTTTTAGTATATGTGATTAAGAAAAGCATTTCCCATAAATATCCTGGCAATAAAAGTAGTTTACCTACAAAAGAATAAAATCATATTGGCCATACATTTTTCTTCTGTAACTCTAAAACCTAGAAGGTGATGGAATATGTCTATAGAGATTTAAGGGAAAAATTGAGAACCCCCCAAAACTTGATACTCATAGAAGTTGTTTCTGTGCATAGGACCATGTAAAGATATTTACACTCATGCAGAAAATCAGAAAGTGTGATGATAACCCTGTCTGAAAAATTATTCAGTCCTCTGGGAACTTAATTCAAGAATTAGGAGATATGCTCTAAACTGTTGATGATAACAGCAGAAGAAAAATGAGATAGGACATACAATAGATGAGTTTAGAAGTTTCAAGGAAATGGAATTAACTGCAGAAATATGTGTGACCTAATGTGACCCAAGAAGAAGTAAAAACCTTCAGCCGGTAAATAACCAAGAAAGAAACTTTAAAACTTTATAGTAAGAACCACCCACAAAGGTGAGTCCCGTGTCCAGGTGGTTTATATAGCAAGTTCTTTCAGACTTTCAAAGAGCAGATAATTTCTGTGCATCTCCTCCTGCCCCTGCTCCAAGAAAAAAGTCTTTTAGGAAAAAACTATACCTTGATTCTCACTGTGATTGTATTTTCCTCTATTTTCTAATAACTTCATAAACAATTTGGATTCAGATGTTTGTTACATAGTCATAGTAAGAATATTTAATTTTCTTTTAACTAGGTATCTTATGGTGAGATGGTGGGATGTGATAACCAAGATGTAAGTATTAAATTTTTCTATTTAGCAATGAAAAAAATCACAGATTATTACTTGAGTATTTTTCTTATTTATTGTATGTCTCAGTCTAAGAAAATAGGTTTGCAGTTATGTTAATTATAATAATAGTAGAATATTCCTCTCCAAAGTAGGGTAATAGCCTTTATTGTGTTCCTTATTTTAATTTTTGAAGCTAATTTTATAGTTTTATGTACATATATATTATATTTCTCAAAAGTGTTATGTTGTATGAAATTATGAACATCCTCCTTCGCCATTGCTAAGGAATATTGTGTTTATTAGAATCTGGTTCAGTTTATCACATGGAATAAATGGAATTATGAAACAATTCATTCTTTTAGGAAGCATGATGCTAAGGTAAGGGGGGGAATAATTGAGGATGTAATGTGAGATTATTTTCCTCCCTAGTATAATATTTCCTACTGTACTCTGCAGGTATCTGCTGATAAGAGCCACCTCTGATACAAAAAATAAAGGACATTTGAAAGAAAGGCATTTTTTTTTTTTTTAGGAAGCTTAATTTTGGTTAGAGATTTATTTTTTATTAAATGCTAAGAATATTTTTGTTTAGTAATTTTGACTGCCTCCTTAGTCTTATACAGCTTAGCCCCCTTTTGTCCCTCTTTTACTCTAGAGGGTAACAGAACTCTGAATTTTGTAAAAGTACTGAGCAACAATGTCAGAATCCTAAGATTAGCAAGAGTTTTAATTTTGTAAAGCAATCCAAAGATGGAGGTTGGTTGGCTTGGTACATTAAAATTTGTACTTTTCCTTGACTTGATAGGGTTACAACAACATGTTCACATAGATAGGGAGAGACCTTCCTTCTACTTCCCTGTCTAGGATCATCTTGGGGCTGTTTGTGATTCTTGTGAAACAATATTGCCCAATCATCTCAAGAACATCACTGTAAACTGTCTTCTGAGGCAGTTACTGAAAAATGATGAGTGAGATTTCTGTGAATACCAGCATCATACTCTGATTCCTCTCATTCCCAGTTGTGCTTTTCTGAGTACTAAGCCTTTCTGTGGAAGTGTAGAACTGCTTAATAGGTTTACGGAAGAATGCGTTTTCTCTACATCTCTAGGAATAGATACACCCAGCTAGGAAACCTAGGGCACTCCTTTATGTCTTTAATTATGGCTATCTTATTCCACTTTATGAGGGAGCAAATAAGGCTGAATATTAAATAAAATGTTTAAAATACATTTACCTTCTACATAAAAGATTCATCTCTCTTCCTTTTGTCCAATTTCAGTTCATTATTTAGTATTAAAGGAATAGATTATATAGACCTGAGGGTTCTCAAAGATATGTGATATTTCTGTGCCTCCATTTTCTTATCCATGAAGCTTATCATTTATACTAAATGATCTCTAAATTGTGTACTATATCTGAAGATTCTGATTTCACAAATGTAATTATTATTAAATTAGGTAGAATATTCTCTTGGTCATATTTTAACATACTCTCTGAAGTACTAAAAACTTTGTATTTTTTTTTAAAAATTTTATTTTAAATTATTATGGGTACATAATAGTTGTACATCTTTAGAGGGTACAGTGACGTTTTGATACAGGCTACAATGTGAATTAATTAAATCAGGGTAATTGGTTTATCCATCACCTCAGGCATTCTTTGCACTTTTGCTTTCTAGTGCCCTATAGAATGGTTCCATTATGGCTGTGTTGGATTGACAGAAGCACCAAAAGGCAAATGGTACTGTCCACAGTGCACGGCTGCAATGAAGAGAAGAGGCAGCAGACACAAATAAAGGTGGCTCTTTTGCTTGAGAAAGAAAAATACTTAAGCTAAACATTTTATATAGGACTTTAGAAAGAAGAGAAGAGAAAGAAGAAGCAACACATTTCCAGGCCACCACTTAAAGGATTTACACAGACAATCCTATAAGATCTTGAACTTGAATTTTATGGATTGTATTTTAATAATGTAAGTAAATTATTTATGCACTCCTGGTGTGCTATGAATATTATTCCAGTTAGCCTTGGATTATTTCAGCAGCCAACATACACAGACATTTATACTCCTCAACCATTTTCTCCAAGTAATGGGCATTCTATAATTTAGACTTCAAAGAATTCCAACGATGAAGATTTTAAGGAAAGTATTTTATATTCAACAGGTATATTCTGCTGCATGTACTGTACTCCAGAGCTGTTATGTAATACTGTATATAAATGGTTGCAAAAAAAAGTCAGTGCTTCTAAAAAGAATTTAAGATAATGGTTTTTAAAATGCCTTTATAATAAGCTTTGTTTCTTTGTGAAACTAATTCAGCGGGCTGAAGGAAATGGTTCATGTGATAAAGTGGGCTGGTGTCCTCTAGAGTACCTGGGTACATAAACAGAAACTCCTGTAGGTAAAAACTAATTTGTGCCATTAGTCTTTATATGTTTCTGCATCCAAATAGAGTGCAGTTCCTGAGGGTGGGGGTGGGGGGGCCGATGGGGAAAGGGTGTTAAAGTGATACATTTTTATACCAAATGTGTTTATTTTTTTGTGCAAGTAATCCTTAAAATTGGAATTGTATTAGGTGTTAAAATAAAGTTTTTAAAAAATTACTTGTATTTATACTTTACATACTTAATAATGAAAATTTCTTAATTCCAATTAACTTCCAATTTTCATAACCTGAAAAGGACAGAGGCCCAGGACACAGAATGCTGTGTATATCTGTGATTTCTTTAATAATGTTCGGAATTTGTGATATGAAAATAAGAGAAACACATTTTTAATGTAAATTTAAAATACCAATATATTTTCCTAGAACACGTCTCTGGCTTTTCCTTCAGTCTAAGCTATATGAAAAAAGTCTAATTACAGGAGATAAAATGAAAATAATGGTTATAGATGTTTTGACTGGAGGCAGTGTGGCCAGCTTGAGTAAAGAGCCCCCCCACCCCCGGAGTAGAGCTCAAAATTCAGCTCTATTTTTGATTCTACCACATGCTAGCATGACAATTCAAATTTTGTGTCACTCTGGGCCTTATTTAACCAGGGTGATGCTGGCTACAGGATGTCTTTAAAGCACTCCTAAGGTTTTATTCTATAGGCGCTATTTAAATTATAAATTTTGCATATAAAAATGCTTTTTATTTAAAGTATAATATCAAGTCTGGTCAATAGAAAAATCCTTAAAACTTATTACATCGTATTTCCTTTATATTGAGGTTTATTGAGTTCATCGGATTTCTGTTTTAATTAAAACCACTTATGAGCCTCTTAGAACTTATTCAGAAAACAGTGTAAAATCTATGCAGTGCTACCCAAAGGGTATGGAGTAGATAGGGGAGCTCAAAGGTCTCTTCCAGCTTTGAGATTCCATGATTCTGAGCTGCTGCAGTCTGAGTTTATAACTGTGACAGCTGCCTAAAACATGTTAGGGTCATTTGTGGGCACTCATAATTTCGTATCATGAGTATCATGACTTGATGATGCTCAATATTTTCATGGAGATTTTACAAACATTTTAAGAAATAATATGTAGCATAATATTCAATTAGCTATTAGTATGTTACCTGGAGATGCTCAAATGTATCAGTTACATCCTCTAATTATATATTATGACTTCTCCAAGCTCATTCATTTTATAAGAATTGGTTAAAGGAAAAAGCCTTACGTATAGCCTTATTTTAAGAGAAAGTTCTTTGTATGAGTCAGGAACATCCCTATTTTCCAGCTGCTACAGCTTCTTTCATTGTGTGAATTCCACTTCCTACCAAATAACTCAGAAATCACTTTGACAAATTTTAAATTCAAACACTGAATATTTTATGAAGCATGTCTATTTAAAGACATAAACCAAAATTTTGTGCAAGTATTTAGAAATGGGTAGAACCTGTTGTATTTGAGATACATACAATGGCACAAACATGGAACTACCTCATCAAAAAAAAATGTGGCCAACTATTAATATCCTTTGTGACATTTACACCAAGGAGTGTAATAAGTATTTTTGGTATTATACAATACACATTTAAAATCTTTGTTGTACAAAACTCATGTAACAGTTCGTGGCACAAAAAATCCAAATGTGGGTTCACAGTTTATAGGTGGTGAAAATTGAGGCCTTACTGCTGTGGAGTGTATATCAAAATGTTCATGGTGACACATTTGAAGCAATAAATGGCTTAATTAAATGCCAAAATGAAGCTGAGTGTTTGATAAGCATACAATCATTCTTTTCAAGGGCAGTTCATATTTTTTTGCTCTTTTCTCCTTTACAGCAAATTCCAAATATGTTAGGTTTTTTGACCATCTTAGGTTTGTGCAGTCTTAGTGCTCTTTGTCCTTAGACCTTAGAAATGGTCTTCTTGATCTAATTAATTATTTTGAGTGTCTAACAAACTTGAGTTATAAGGGGTAAGATACGCTTTGAATGTGTAGACATTGCAACATTTTCCTTCAACTCTCACATTTAAAAAAAGAAATCAGTAAATGGGGCTTAGGAGAAAAAAACATACCCCCAAAAATATTTTTGTAACTTTACAAATATTAAGCACCTAGATGCTGAAAATACAAATGAAGGTATTGTGTGTATGTATACGTTGGTGCGGGAAGAGGGTAGGGGCAGACATGTTAACAAATTATGATATTTGTGATATTTTGATAAATGTTCTAATGGATGTACAACTCCTGTGGGCACACTGCAGGGAGATTGGTTACTGCAACAATTGAGAAGACTTAACAAAGGAAGTATCATTTGAACTGAGTCCTAAAGACAGAGGAAGTAGGGAAGGTGTTCAAGGCAGAAGAGGCTGTTCAAAACCACGTGCTTCTAGGAACTTAATGCAGTCTGCAGTGAGTGGACATGAGGTAGGTAGATGTAGAGTTGGGGAAAGAAGCCAAAAGATGAGCAAGAGTCTATTCATGAAGAGCAGGAATTGTTTGGTAATGGGAGTTGGGGGGTAACATTTACATATTGTTGGTATACTTACTTTAACACTTTAATGAGATAGCACTTTCCTTGTTATGATTATAAAGTAGGAATGACTTAAAATTAGTCCGTACCTTGGAAATTGCTTCATGTTTAATTTAAGGTAGATCTTTTCCCTCAGCTTTTGAAATGACCAATTAGAATTGCTAGTTAAGATTTTTAGATTTCCTTATGTAGATGATAAACTGTAAATTACTGAAATAGTTTATAATTTCTGACCCAGGATCTTAATATTGATGATTTGACTGTGCTACAGAGAACTAAGTTAAAGTTTAAAGTAATTTAAAAATGAACTCATTTCAGATTTTTGTTTGTTTTTAATTGAAACTTGATATATGGAAGAAATATACCCCCTTCTGGCTGTTTCTGTTTTAAAGTAGTAAGTCACGTATAACTTATATGTCCTTATTTTAACTAATACATTGGTAGGAGCTTGGGCATTATTAAAATGGTTATTTGAAAGAAATTTAGTAATTTCTTAATAAATTCTTCAGAGCCATATATTAATAGTTAATCCTGTACCACCTTTTACTTTCTTCACTGCTAACAAAAGAAAATATAGAAAAGGACATTATAATCATTCATTTTTCTGCTACTTATTAAAAATTGAAAAAGATTTGATGGAATTTACAGCCAGTGGGGGAAATGAGAGGGGCAATGTGTATGCTTGTTGGTGTGTTGCTTATTGCCTTCCCCTACCTCTCCTTGCCTACGATAATGAGTAAGAATAGTTTTACTTAGGATGGTGTAGAATTGCTAGTCTTTGAGTCTTTACATTTCCCTGATTTAAAATATATACAAGTTTAATATCAGTTGTAGGAAAGCAAAATACTAGTGGTCATATTTCAATTCTTTTTGCATTGTTAAATCTGCTCCAGTAGAGGGACCCTCCATACCAATACGTTAAAATAAGAACAATGTAATAGGTACCATGTTACTTCAGATGCTGTCTAGGTCAAATGTAATACAAGGGGCCAGCCAGAAATATTTCTAAATAACTCTGAGCATAAATATGAGGCAGTTCATTAGAATGATTTTACTAACATATACATATGTATATATAGTTAGGGTTTAGTATGACCTCCCCAGTGTGTCCCATTAGAAGTTACCAAAATTTATGTTCATATCCTTGAAGCATTAGTATATTTATGTTTCATATGAGAAATTGTTATTTTCTTGAATAATTTGAGGCAGTGGTTATAAAGATTTTTTCCTGGGCTTCCCAAATGTGCCAAAAAAGAGTCCAGTGATCTATTGAAAACAAAAAACAAAAAAATTAAGCTTATGTATCGTTAGAGATCATATGGTTTAGATTAGATATAGAAGTAACCTTTTGACTTTATGTGATAGACATGTGATCAAAGAGCCATACTCAGTTAAAGAATGTTTCCTTCTTAGCCACCAGAATAGCTGAATGAATGCCAGCATTCACTGGAGTGATGAGACAAAACCTACCCCCTCCCATCCCCATCACATACATCAACTTTTAGGTGGCAAAAGATACTATAAATGTTTCAAAATACCTTTTATTTTCTGAAAATGAATGCTTGACTTTTGGTTACATTAAAAACAAAAAAAGCAAGAAGAAGAAAAAAAGTTAAATTATGTGGCTATCTTGAGACACTTTAAAAAATTGTAAATGGTTTCCAAAGAATTTTATATTGCAGGTCTGCAGAGAAGAAAAATAAGATTTCTAATTGAGACCATAGTCTGATACTGTCATATAACAAATGAAAGCTAATTTGTTCATTTCTAAAATATTATTTGATAAAAATTTAAGAATACTGGATCCCTGCCAAAGTGTAAACTCGTGTCCTAAAGAAAGTTAAAAAAAAAAGTTTAAGTCATCGAATTAAATGTTTACCATTCTACTTGTGTGCTGATTGAAGTATTTCTCTATCCATTTTTTAGAATGTGTATGTATACATATTGATACATATATGAAGATATATCTACATATACTTTTAGAGGATGCAAATTTCAAAGACAAACTTGAGAGGCTTAAAGGGAATTATATGCCTAAAGTTGAGTTTGTTTGGGGGCAGTATAATTACATATTCAGGAAGTGATTAAAATTCCAAGGAAGCTAATCAATCATATATGGCCACAAGCTGCTGAGATACTCACTATTCTAACTTAAGTAACAGATGAATCTTAGGCAGCCATAGGTAAAAATTGTACAACGACTATCTCTATGGTTAAATTTGAGTTTCCCAACCTCAGCACTTTTGACATTTTGTGTCAGATGATTCTTGGTTGTGGGGGCTGTCTGTATACTGGGGGCTCTGTTTAGCAGCACCCCTGGCCTCCACAAACTAGAAGTCAGTAGCATCTCTGCCACCCTTCCCCATCTCCTGCCAATTGTGACAACAAAAAATATTCTAGGCATTGACAAATGTCGTCTGGGGGACAGAGCTGCCTCTACTGGGTTAAATGTTACCAGGATGTGAAATCTTGTGGAAAAAATCGGAATAATAATGAAAAATATTTGAATCTATGATGTGTACACTTCTACAAATACAAATTTTTAAAACAATCACATGCTAAGAAGGTTGCCACATGCTGCGAGGGCATGGAGTACGTTCTTGCATCATAAAGCAGATAATATGGTGAAGAGATTTAAGTTCACTCGTAACTAAAATACAGCACAAATGTGATGAAAGTAATTTTGGTACTGGTGTAAACAAGTTCAAAATGCCTATAAAGAGAGTAAGTTCTGAAAAATGAGTAAAGCGAACAGTTGAAAACTGGGGAACTTGGAGAGCCGAAAGTGTGTACGTCCCAATTTAAAAAGGCTGCAACTTGGGTGGGCCAAAGGCAATATATGTAACCTAAATATTTGTACCCCCCATGATATGCTGAAATAAAAAAAAAAAAAGAAATAATATGAAGCAGAAAAAATAAAAAGGCAGCACCAAGTGTTGGGAGTTATTTTTTGCTCAGAAACACAGGTCCAGTGGGCAGTCTTAGATTAAAAGCATTAGGTTGAAAGGATTTCATCTATCTGGACTGTTCATCTAGAAACTCAAAGAGATTGTTGGATGTGTCTGTTTAAACAAAAAGTAAGAAAAGGATAGTGGAAAAATGAGGAATTTTCACGGAGGCATTTTACTTCTACGGGTAAACTGGACAAATGCTGTGGGGGGCGGGTCCTGCACACTATTCCTCTCATGCTTTGACAAGATTCCCAGACCTGTGTCATAATCCTGCTCTCACCATTTAGCAGCCCAGAGTGGTTTTAGAACGAACCACTGGAAAGGAAGAGGGAAATCTTTGTTGGTTTTGTTTTTGGCTTGCTTTTTCTATGCATAGAAAGCTTCATAAAAGGTTCAGGGGTCTTAAATTGAAGTCCGTAGTTTGTGCAAAAAGTGACTGCACTTAAGTGACATGATGTAAAGAGAAGCAAGTTGAGTCGAAAAGAAATTTAAGTTTACATGTTGACTGCATTAGAAATTGCAGAACTGTTTTAGGATTTCTGTTGACTATCCTCCAGCATATTAAGAACAACATATCTAAGTCTAATCGTAGGCTACGATTTGGGCACGCCATTGTAAATTTTTAAATACAAGTGAAAGGATGCGTGATCCTAAGCCTGATATAAATTAACACTCTGTGTTTACGTAACTGCGGGATAATACATATTCAGTTGTATTTGCATATACTCTATCTGAGTACAGCATTTGCCTCCTAAGGGACGGTAAGGCTTTAAGGTGGGAATCTGACATTTCGTAAGAATGTTTTTATTAAATCATATATATTTTGCACCGCCAAGAATAACCACATGAGCTTGACACATGTTGTCCTTAGGCCACCTAAAAAACAACAGAGATTTTGCTTTGTGAGTTTACAATTAAAGTTAATGGTAACATAACAGTATTCTCAGATAATTGCGGATAATGGTCATCCTACCCTGATAGCTATAATGGTATTTTCATTAATCTTCCGGGAAAGAAAATTTTGGATTCCTACTATGTAAATAAACTTTTAAACTTGGAAATCATAGCCATCCTTGATCTGTACCTAACCCTCTTTTCAGCTGTCTTAGTCATCTTCTACTAAGACATAAAATCTGTATTTTTCTTTTTTGCAGCAGTTGAAATCTTTATGATTATTCAGGGCTCAGTTGAGAAGTTTCCACTTTTCTTATCATCAGCCAAATGATGTGAACTCCCTATTTTGATTCTCCACGTTACTTGGTGTGTCTCCATCTTAGTTGTGACTGGGACTGCTGTATATTGATATTAGCCTGTTTCCTTTTCCTCCTGGGCATGTAGCTAGACCTCATTTCCCAACTCAGTTTCTATTCGATAGATCCATGTGATTAGGCTCTGGCCAATAGAAGAATGTGGGACAAAGGAGATAGGCCAGTTTGTAGTCTGGCCTCTAAAGGACCTTCCGTGCAATCTGCCATGCCCTTTCTCATTGCTTGTCTGCTAATGAGATTCAGAGGATCCCACTGGGTGTCCAAGATTCTGGGCTATGGAAAGTCACCAGGTGGAAGGACCCTGGGTACCAAATGTTTTAGTGGAAACTGACAAACAGAAATGATATGAATGAGAAATGAGCTTTTATTTTATCAAACCAATGAAATTTTAAGGTTGCTTGTTAAAACAATTGTCCTGCTCTGTCAATGTGGTCAGTGTGTATTTATATTTTAGTCATGTACAGTATGTGTCCTATGTCTTCTGTTTTCACAGTGCCTAGGATGATGTTTTTGCATAGTAGAGATTCAGTATACTATTCAGAATTTAAAAACAACATCTTAGGTTTAGAGCTTATAGTCAGCACTAGCTAGATAAGAGGTGGTAGGAGCTGAGAGGAGGGCAGTCGATCTTTCTAAAGAAGGCCCAGAATCTGAAGATTGCAACAGAGAGGAAATCCATGTCAAAATGTATCCCCAGAAAGCTTAACTTTTTATAGCCTCAGGTGACCTTTGTGGGGGTCATCTATCAATCACTGAAGGGTCCCCCCTTTTTGGAGACAGGGTCTCATTCTGTCTTCTGGGCTGAAGTGCAGTGGTGTCACCATAGCTCACTGCAACATCCAATTCCTGGGCTCAAGCCTTAGCCTTAGCCTTCCTCTTGCCTTAGCCCCCCAGGTAGCTGGGACTATAGGTACGCACCACCATGCCTGGCTAATTTTTCTATTTTTTGTACACATGGGTCTCGTTCTTGCTCAGGCTGGCCTTGAACTGCTGGCCTCAAGCAATCCTCCTGCCTCAATTTCCCAAAGTGCTAGGATTACAGGTATGAGCCACCATGCCCAGCCTGAGGCCCCTATTTTAATGAGAGAACAAAGGCTCAGAGAGTTATATTACTTTCTCAAAGTTCCGGATCCAACACTTCTCCATCGTAGATATCTTTAATCCCCTAGTTTAAAAGATAAAATAAATTTTAAAAAATACCTTCTTCAAATGACTATTAGTAGAGTACATCCTCTCCTCCCACCCCCAGCTCTGTACCAAAGACCAGATGAAACATATGTGTCAAGGGATAGTATATTTTGTGTTGGAGAGGAAGACTGTTCTGTTTTGTTCAACCTTGAAATTATAGGATTCTGAAAGTCCTGTCACTCTAGTGTCCCTGGTTAACAAGGCTTGAAAACAGGCCCTAGAATACTGAAATTATTTAGTGGAAAGAGTACTTTCTGCAACTAGATGCACAGAAGTATTCCGTCCGAAACACTGCCAGAATCCACAGGTGCATAGTTCTACTGAATATTAACCCTCCCACTCCCCTCACTGAACTGATGTTCTCTGTCTTTATCATTCCTGTTCTGACTTCTTCAGACTCTATCATTCTATTCAAATAACCTGCTCAGGCATAAGCACCTCCCATATGTAGTTTCCACATGCTACTTCATGCCACCCTTGCCCTCATCTTCTCAAATGTGCTGGTGAGCGCACCTCTATCTCAAAGAGTAAAAGGAAGAGAACTAATAAGTGCTTGTGTTTGCTTGTGTTTATATGTTCCACGAGGACCATTATTTAGTAATTATCTTTTCATGTGTCTGACGCCACACCATACCATAAGCTCAGTGAAGACTCAGCACAGCCTCAGGATCCAAAGCTTAGCAGACATGCATTCAGCATACATTTATCCGACAAATGTTCACAGCATGCTTAGGTGCTTTCCATACATTCTCTCATCCAGTTGTGCCAACAGCATTTCAAAGGAGACATTAGTGTGCTTATTTCACAAATGAGGAAAGCCCAGACTTAAAAAAGTCAAACCACTTGTTTAAGAACAGCTGAGAAGAGGCAGTGCCATGATTCTTATCCAGATTGGGTTTACTCTAAAATCGGATGTTATCTGTGGATCCCGTATTCTATTTGGTGATAATTCCTGCTATATCTTCTTTCCCACCTCTTCTTTGCACCTTCTCACTCTGACTAACCCTTTTGTCCTTGCTGCTGATATCCCTTTATCTGTCTTCTCCTACTCCCTCAGACTAAGTGGTTAAAATGGGGCGTTAGGTTTTTCAATTCAGCAGAATTATTTCTGGAACACTGATTTTCCACTGTCTTCCTGATTCCTATTCTTTGAAGTCCAGCTATAATATCTTTCTTAAAATTTTCCATGCTGTTGTCTTCCACTTCTCCCAACCCAAAAGCAATTTTATTTTAGCATCTGATTTAGTCTTTCTTCTGTACCCTGTTCTCAACAATTTAATGGTGCATACAAATGACCCGTATGACCCATACCTCAAACTGTCAGGTTTCCAGACTTGCCTTGATAGATCTTACTAGAACTGCCTACCTATTCCTTGTAACTGAGTAATAGCTTTGTTACACCCTGGAATCTAACTTAGAATTCTCGTAATTCCGATTATCTCTCAATTCGCTTCGCACCCACCAAAACCATGCGTCCTACAGCACTATTGTTCAGCCATTTTCTCTTAAAACTCCCTTGGCCTTTAAAAGTCAAGTACTAGTTTATTTCTCTACTCCTTCATTTGTCATGGTATTGAGGACTTTGGATCTATAAATCAAACCATGTTAAATCCATTGGAGGGGTTACATGCAAGGACATGGTATAAATCCGGCTTTAGTGTGAATATTTCTTCTGTAATGTGTAATCTGTTTTGTAAGGTGTTTATAGTAGTTTATCGCAAACAAGGAACCCATTTCTCTGAATCCGTAATAACTGGGCCCCCTCTAGGGGGCGCGCCGTCTCACAAAATATAAGCGGCCGACCGCAGCGTGCCTATGGGATGGGCTTGCTCTGAGATGCGGCCTCACTGGAGAACCTCGGCCCTCAAGAACGAGCTTGGGTAAGAAACAGGTTAGAAAACCTGTTCAAGCCCATGGCCTTTTAGTAATGCCTGCTACGAGCCTGAGCCAGTCCTGGGTGTCCAGAGTTTGCGAAGCAAGGGCTGGGAGCGGGAGCAACACGCACCAGGCAGATTTCCTCTCTCCCGGGCGTTGGCTCAGCTACGCAAGTGTATGGCGTTTGCAGGACCGCGCTCCTGGCAGTGTCGCGCTCCTGGCAGTGTCCTCGTGACGGTCTGTGCAGAATTAGATTGAGCTCAATTCTGGACAAAGCCCGCCGTGTACTGGGCAAACGTTACTCCCAAGACTTGCAACTCATCTTAGGAGCAAAGTGTGAGGCAATTAGCCACAGAAAGACCCAGCTCTCACCCCAGGAAAGGAGTAATAATAACTGTGACATGAGTTTGGTACTAGGGTACAGAGACGAGACGACTTTGAGTTATTCTGGTGCTCGCTGTCTGAGGTCCAGACAGTGCTCGTGACCCTCTTACCCTCCGAGGAGTAACCACAATTCCCTCGAGTGAAGAGCCTCCCCATTCATTCACTCATGGACTTGGCTGGTTTTTGTCTCACCCCCGACCTTTGTCATCCATTGACGAAGGGCTGTTTGTTTTCCCAATTCTGTATTAGGAAAAAAAAAAAAAAAATGCATGGGGGGCTCGGACATCGAATGTGTTTCTAAATTCTGCAGCTCTGGGTAGGCAGCCTCATTTCCGGGGGGTAGTGCTGGGTGCTCTTTGCTGTTTCCAGTCTGGGGAAGCCCAGCGCTTCCCACCCAGAGCGGCCCGCGCGGCTCCGGCCGCCCCCGCGGGGCCGGAGGAGCCCGGGCCTCAGCCCCGCCCCGCGCGGCCGGCCGGGGTGGCCGCGGTGCCCGAGGTCCTGGGCTCCGGCCGGGTGCGCGGCAGGCGCGCGCGTGGGTCAGTGTGTCTGCGTGTGTGTGTGCGTGTGCGCGTGTGAGAGCGATGAACTGGAGTCATCCGACTGGGTGTTTCCCTCCGAGTGGTTTTGATCAGCAATCCATTAGTGGATCATGGAAACTTTTTTTTTTTCCTGGCTAAAAGGATGAAAACTGAGTAAGTACACAGAACTTTGAACTTGAAACGGAATGAAACAAATACAAGCAAAACCCTGACAGTAACCGTGTCCATTCAAACCGCTCATTCCCTTTTTATGTTAAAAGCCGTGAATGCTGACAGGGAAGTGGGGATTTAAAACTGAATGGAGGGCAGCGTACAAAAGGCTGAAAGCAGGACTGCTTTAAAACCCGGAGGAAAAATGAGGAACTGCTAAGGCAACCTGGCCTGCGTCCAGCTGTGCAACAGGCACTTTGGGTTTTAACCTATTGCATTCTTCAAGGCTGTTTTCAGACTCCAGATTTACTTTGGTGTTGTTTTCTCTCTTCCTGTGAAGCCGAGGCAGAGTCGGACTCCTTTGCTGTGAGTTTAAGGATGTTGTGGAAATAAGGCATTGCCGGAAGCAACGGTTTGGCAGCCACACTCAGGTTATTTGTTACATCTGTTATTATTTTGATGTCTTTTTTTAACCCTGGTCAGCTACTTTTTACTGTCATCCATGGAAGGGCTCTCATTAACCGCCTCAGACTTTTGGGACCTCTGATTCTTTGGCATGACTCTTCGGGAAGTTCTTAAGCAGAGATGGAGCAAACTTGATTGGAGTTGTGGAAAAAGAGGACAGATTTGTATTTTTCATGCTGACAAAAAATAGCTGCTATGACTTTTCCCGCAACGTGGACAGGGGCCAAGTGAAGCTGAACTGGTCATGGTCTGTCGCCCAGTGCTCCCTTGTCGTCGGCGATTTTGCCCCCGGCCCTTCTTGGTGGGCTTGGTTGTGGCAATCTGTCTCTTCTACCAGAGCCTGACCCTCCGAGGGACAAGGAAGCTCACAGCCGCTGTCCCTGGCGCTGCCCCACGCACGTCCACTGAAACCCAGGCAAGCAGATGCAAGAACGAATTCTCGCAGGACAAACAGTGCTTCCTTCCCTCTGGTGGTGCACAGGAAATCAGAAAGGTAAGACTCCCTCTCATAAGCTTAACGCAGACAGTTTCTGCAAAGGCAGCAATCTGCCTCTCTGTCCTCTTCTGCAAAACTAAAATTAACTTGCATGAGGTCTGAAAGGGATCCAGAGTATAAACAGCCTAGAGAGTGACCTGATGACAGGGAAACACATTACATAAGCTTCAACTTCTTATATTTACTTCCAGAAAGTTCTGGCCAATATTTTCTCTCTTAGAATTTCACTTCATTTCAGCAGAATGAAATAAACAATTTGGAGGAGGGGGAAATGATGCGAATTCTTTCTAAAATATTAGGATTCTAAGAGATCTGAGGATTTACAATTCAGAAACATAAATCAAAGATTCAAAAAATTTGATAAACCCCGAGTGTCTCTCTCCTCAAGGCGGTCAGTATGAGTACCCAGACCATTACAGACCAAAAAATATTCCCAAATTCCATTTTATAATTAGCTAAATCAATTCTTAATTGGTGAACACACTTCTGAAGCAATATATGTGTTTCTAAAGCATTTAAAAGAAAAGTATAATTTTCTTCAAAACAATAGACATACTGTGTATTATTGGTTATAGGGTTAGGGAAATAGAGATTACTTTATATTTACACTATGCTGGTAAACCACGAATCTTGTCAAGTGTTGAAAAAAATACAAAACAACAAAACCCACAGAATTTCTATTTTAATATACCCCCTCTGTTCATTCCTATGAGTAAAACTATGACCTGTAAAACAGTCCAGTGTGAAAAAGAAAAGGAAAAAGAAAACTACATACAAAAAAATCATGGTGGAAAAGCTACTGAATTTTATGCTACAGCAAGTAGTATCACAGCAAGATAATTTAGGAATCTATAAGTAGTACGCTATCTACAATAGAGCTAGGTAGAGCTTATGATCCTGGTTATTGTTTAAAGCAGAATTTTCTCTTGAGTACCAGCACTACTGCTACCGTTATTACCAACACCTCCAGCACCACTTGTTTTAAAAAGTCTCTTATTTATTTAATTTCAGGTTTATACCCTGTGAGATAGGTACAGTAGGTATGATTGTCATCATTCTACAGATCAGATGACTGACACTCAAAGCCGTTTAGAGAGGCCACATGGTTAGCATTAGGACAAGATGCAGCCCCAGAGGAACAGGTTTCAAGCCGCTTGGTTCCTGTTGCAGGACTGATGCTCTAAGTCAAAGTTAATTCAAAGCTTTCCTAATAATTTGTGAAACCACAACTACAAGAATTTATTGAAATACAAAATAATTTTAGATTAAAACAAAGAAAATTTGAAAGCTTTTAAGTGAGTGACTTCATTCGTTATCCATAATGTTAAGGAATATCTTGACCAAGAAGTATCTTACGGCAAAGAATAGCAGGTAATGTAATTAGAAGCATTTTTAGATGAAGCTAAGTGTGAATCATTTTTTACATGCTATAAAGTAATTGAAGAATGTGTATTTTTTGTTCATTTATACTAGCATTAACTTTTATTTCCATTATTTTTCTTTTCATGAAGACATCAAATTTATGATAGATGTGACTTTGAAGGTCACTTCTTAGTTTCTAATATTGGTAAATACAATTTCTTCAAAAATAGTTGAGATAGTTTTACTCTTAAGTGACTACAATTTTTGCTAAGAATTTTGGATAAAAAGGTTTTATTCAATAACTTGCAGCCTTTTTTACTCCCTTGACTCTGTGATTCCTGCTTTTTGGGTAATTTAGGCATATGTTAACTGCTATTTGTGGGCTGTCACAGAAAATTCCATTTCAACTTTAAATCTCTTGCTACTTACAAACCATCTGAAACTTATTGGCTGCTGGTGTAAAACATTCACTCTAGAATTCTCTTCACCAAAGTGCCGAACACATGATGATTTTGGTTTCCAAATGATTCATAGTCTTTTATATTTTAATCATACATAAGATTCTAAATTCACAATTATAGTTTAGTATCCCAGTGGGTATGAAAACTGAATTTCCAAACATTAGCTATGTACCTGCATTTTTAACCTTTGCCAGCATTTGGTTTAGAGCCAATTTTTATTTGAGATATGAAGAAATCTAGAAAGAATCAGATACATTTTAGTTAAAACCAGATACAAATTCATTCTTCTTATAATACATGTTCCAAAAAGGAATCAAATAATAATTTAGTTTTAAATGATT
>CAUYRT010101356.1:0-16346 GCA_963574885.1 Lepilemur ruficaudatus | reverse complement strand
AGTTGAATGACTTGCCCAAAGTCACCCATCTGGGGAGAAGCAGAGCTTTATCACTAAATATGTCATGGGGATCACACCATGCTAGTAGAGATTGAGACCTTCCCCATTCATTTTTTTTTGGAGACAGAATCTTGCTCTGTCGCCCCGGCCAGAGTGCAGTGGTGTCATACCTCACTGCAACTTCAAACTCCTGGGCTCAAGCGATCCTCCTGCTTCAGCCCCCTAGCAGTTGGGACTATAGGCACCACTATGCCCAGCTAGTTTTCTATTTTTTGTAGAGATGGGGTCTCGCTCTTGCTCAGGCTGGTCTCAAACTCCTGAGCTCAAGCAATCCTCCTGCCTCAGCCTCCCAGAATTCTAGGATTATAGGTGAGAGTCTATTGCGCCTGGCAGCCTTTTCATTCTTTACATGGACAAGCTGAGAATTTTCCAAATCTTTAAGTTCTACTTCCTTCTACTTCCTTTTTTTTTTTGAGACAGAGTCTGGCTCTGTTGGCCCAGGCTAGAGTGCCATGGCGTCATCATAGTTCACTGCAACCTCAAACTCCTGCGCTCAAACGATTCTCCTGCCTCAGCCTCCCTACAGGCACGCAGCACCACACCCAGCTAATTTTTTCTATTTTTTGTAGAGATGGGGTCTTGGTCTCCAACTCCTTGGCCTCAAGCAATCCTCCCTTCTGTAGCTCCCAAGTGCTAGGTTCAAAGTGCTTGGTTTATAGGTGTAAGCCACCTCTCTGGGCCTCTGCTTCCCTTTTGATTATAAATTTCATCTTTAGTTCATTTCTCTCTTCTCACATTTTACTAAAAGCAGTCAAGAGAAGCCATGTTGCACCCTCAACACTTTCCTTGGAGATTTCTTCTACCAAATACACTATTTCGTGGCTCCTAAGTCCCTCCTTTCACAAAACACTAGGACATGAACCCAATTCAGGCAAGTTCTTTGCCACTTTGTGACAAGGATGGCCTTTCCTCCAGTTTCCAATAACATGTTCCTCACTTCTGTCAGAGACCTCATCAGAATAGCCTTTACCATCCATATCTGTACCAGCATTCTGATCATGACCACTTAGTAATGTCTAAGAAGATTCAGGCTTCCTCTTCTGATCCCTCACCGGAATCACCATTTATGGTCCTTTCATGGTAACATAGGGTTTTTCTAGCCTGTTTCTCCAAAGTCTTCCAGCTTCTGCCAATTACCCAGTTCCAAGGTCTTTTCACAATTTTATGTGTTTGTTACAGTAGCACCCCACTTTTCAATATCAATTTATGTCTTAGTCTGCTAT
The DNA here is from genome assembly GCA_963574885.1 of Lepilemur ruficaudatus. Lineage (NCBI taxonomy): Eukaryota > Metazoa > Chordata > Mammalia > Primates > Lepilemuridae > Lepilemur > Lepilemur ruficaudatus. The sequence goes on along the minus strand of CAUYRT010101356.1, from coordinate 15,063 downwards.
AATAAAATACCTTGGGCTAGGTAATTTATAAGTAACAGAAATTTATTTCTCACAGGTCTGGAGGCTGGGAAGTCCAAGATCAAGGCACCAGCAGATTCAGTGTCTGGTGAAGGCTCACTCTCTGCTTTATAGATGGCACCTTCTTACAGTGTCCTCACATGGCAGAAGAGTGACCAAGAACTCCCTTCAACTTCTTTTATAAATTCACTAATCCCATTCATGACAGCAAAGCCCTCATGACTTGATCACTTCCTAAAAGGCCCCACACCTCTTAATATCACCACAATGGGGATTAGGCTTCAACATGAATTCTGAAGGGACATGTTCAGACCACAGCAATGGGGTTCTACGACAATTAGGAAACCGAAAAGAAAATTCTGATTCCTGCCCAAGAACTCAGAACTGAAAAAAAGCACCTCAGAAATAGGGAGATAAATTAAGACATGGGGCTGGCCCAGTTTAAAGGACAGCCTCAAATCTCCTCTCCTTCTGACCTTTGTTATGCTGATCCTGAGATTTACATTAACTGGGTGAGTACTACACCACGACTACTGATTATGGTCAGAACTGAACTGTGTAAGGATTATATGCGCATCAGTTCAAACTGACAATGGGAAGAAAAATTATATAAATTTCCAAAACAGGAATTCAAATTTGAGCCATAGCAGCATCAACTAAAATACCAAGAAAAAATAGTCTCTCAAAATAGAGGAGTGCTGTAAAGGCCAGACTCATAAAAGTTTGAGTATGTTTAATTTTGGTGCTTATATAATCACATTTCCAAATACAGACTTTAAAGTAAGGTTCCTTATCTCATTTGCCTCTACTGTAGTGGCTGGGGAGGGGCAAATGTTTAGTAAATGTTTTAAACTATACCCTGGGCTACCTTGAAATAGGAACACTTATTTGAGCTTAAGTCTCTATGAGGTTTGGAGCTAGATTACATTCTTCACATACTTTACCAGTAAATTATGTTGTTTTGTATCTTTAGCTTGAATTCTGCAGTTGATTAACAGTCCTCAACTGACCAAAGAAAATGTCATGTTTAGAATGTGTCTTAAAGACTTTCTGAAACCATTAAGTATGCTAAAAAATATTTTTGTTGAAATAACTTTGCACTTAACATGGTCCACAGTGCTGTACATTATGGGCAAAATTTATTCTTACTGCTCTGTAGACGAGAAGATGTAAACACTAACAATGAAAAGTTATTGTTTAAATGTTTAAGTATTTTTGCTAACAGTGGGTGAGGCCATTTAAATCAGATATAGTTTTAGGCCGGGCGCGGTGGCTCACGCCTGTAATCCTAGCACTCTGGAAGGCCGAGGCGGGCGGATCGCTCAAGGTCAGGAGTTCAAAATCAGCCTGAGCAAGAGCGAGACCCATCTCTACTTAAAATAGAAAGAAATTAATTGGCCAACTAAAAATATATAGAAAAAATGAGCCGGGCATGGTGGCGCATGCCTGTAGTCCCAGCTACTCGGGAGGCTGAGGCAGGAGGATCGCTTGAGCCCAGGAGTGTGAGGTTGCTGTGAGCTAGGCTCACGCCATGGCACTCTAGCCCGGGCAACAGAGTGAGACTCCGTCTCAAAAAAATAAATAAATAAATACACTACAGGGCCCTGTGGAGAGGCAGTGCCACTTCATGGGAACTTCTTGCATTCCTCGTCTCTTGAAGACCTCTCATCTAAGCTATGATACGCGGTATGCTGTACTTTTTATCCAATGACTCTTATTTCCACTTTAATTAACAGTGTACCCTGAGTACTTGGATACCATTGTGCTCAGATATCACAAACCTGCATTTCCTTAAAACCCCAGAGCTTGGGATTCGTTTTCATCCAAACAAGATCAATGTTTTCATTGTTCCAAATAAATATCATGAGAACCGGATGAAACCACAAATAACCCTGCAAATTCACAATGGAGCCACTTCCACTCAATCCAGAGATGCCTCCCTCCTCCCTGACATCCAACACAAAACATATTTTTAAATGATATTATGTCTGAGTTTAGATTAAAAAGCCTGGGTGTAGAAGAGCAATAATCGGCTTCTAAATGATAAAACCACAGTCATCTGGCACAAGTGCTGGCTTCAAAGTATCTTTGAGAAATAAGAGAGAGCAAGACAAATATCTAACCTGTGGCCAAAAGACCAGCCTGGACTCCTCCTTGCTCCAAATTCACCTCAACCCCCTGCACGTGTGTTTGCAAGGGTCTGATCTCTTACACCCCCGCCCCCCCGCCCCTAGCACTTTCTGGCTCTCTGCCTGGGAGCTGGCTTTTCATTTTTTTATTCTCCCGTTTTTCCAACAGAGGAGCAAAAATAGTAACGGTAGCATTTAGGTCTCGTTTCTACACAAGTTCATCCCTCTGCGTTAAAGGCAAACCTCTGGAAGTTACTTACGTGCAAGCGGCAAAGGCGAGCCCGGGGTTTGGAAGCCGCGGTGGCTGATGCCAGCCTGCTTAAATAGGCGGACGCAGGCTGCTGCGCGCACGTTTATTTATACCTGGGAGTGCGCGCTCACGCAAGGACCTGAAAAACCTGCAGCGTGGGCAGGGGAACCACTGCGAGTCTGCCGAGGTCACAAGGCTCCTGGTTATTCAGGTTTGATCCTCAGGCGGGGACTCCTGAGAGTCTCATGGAACTTTCTTCTCGTTCCCTGTCCTGCTTCTTAGCCACTGGAGACTCTCCTCCAAGGCTGGGTGAGAGAGATGCCTCGAGAGAAGAAGGGGAAGAGAAAGGGGACCCCGCACCCTTTCACCAACTTCCTTATTTCGAGACGGGCTTCCAAGTTAGATGTCGCCTCGTTTCAAAGCTTAAGTCTGGGCCGCCTGGTCCCACAGCTCTGCTGGCCCGGTGCCAAGCCAAGAGCCTGGACAGTCGCCCAATTAATGAAAAGTTGTTTTCTTTCGGGCACAGAGAGCACAAATAAAGAACAGTTCGTGGGGGAGATTCCGGCTAGGATGATACCATTTTAGGTCTCCTTCAAAAACTATTTTTGTTTCTTTCCCCTCCCCCTCCCAACCCCTACTCTGCTTTGCTGTCGCCTCCCCCTCCCCTTCCTTTGTTAATGACATTCCTGTCTAAGAGTTGAAAGATTCCCCATGGGAGCGCAGATAAAAAGCCAGTGTGTGAGCGTGCCCGTGGGAAGATGCACCCCGAGTGTGAGAGAGACTTCGGTGGCTCGTGTGACCGTCACTTGGAAATGTCTCTAAAGGCGAGGGTACGTGTGTGGGTGTGAGGACCCGGCTGGTCGACGTTTATCTAGATTTTATTCGCTAGATTACGGTAGTTAATAGCCCAGGGCAGCGCGCTGAACACATTAAGTGGTTTTTGAGGGGATGAGGGAAGGGAGACAGGGTGTGGCGAGATTGTTCATGGGAGCATCAGCGTGGACAACAAGCTGGAAAACGCCACCCAGATACAGATCCACACCCTGGATTTTTCGCTTCACCGGAGAAAGAAAAAGCTCACTTGGTTCTCTTGGGAACAGTAGCCACATGCGAAAGACGAGCAGCAATCCTTCGGAATGTTTCTTTCCCTCCTGGAGAAGGGGTGATGGTTATAAAACATGCGTGGGAGAAAGTAGAGACGGGGGACCTCGGTTACCCCAACCCTGGTTACAGGAGGAATTCTTTTGTCTCTTTCCTGATTCATTGCCTGACCTCTGACTGTTCCACTGCCAAATCCGGGTCCTTGCCTCCCAGCTTTCTTGAATGTGGGGACTGTGTCTTGCTCATCTTTCGACACCCACAGCGCCTGGCACAAATTGCTGTGACAATGACATTGGTGAGCATCCAGAATCCAGAGAGACGGATTCTGCGCCAGGCTCTGTGGAGAACACCCTGCAGAGAGTTCCTTTGCTTATTTAAGCTGCACAACAACCCTATGAGTTAGTTTTTATTATTATTATTATTGTTGTTGTTTTACAGATGAGGAAAGTGATGTTCAGAAAAATTAAATAACTTTTCCAAGGTCACAGTAAGTGGTGGCGGTACAATCTGAATCCAGTTCTATCTGATCCCAGAGTCTGGGTTTACACTCAGGGCTGATTTGAACCAATACATGGAAAGTTGCCTAAGAGTGTTTTCAAATGTCCTAATTTGTTTACTTAGCACTGTCTTCTGGAATGTGATTTCCATGACCACAGTGAACTCACCTGCCGTGTCTATTCTTGTAACGCCAGCACCCACCACAGTGCCTGACACATAGTAGGTGCTCAATAAACATATGCTATTTGCTCAATTTCTAAATTCCTTTGGAGGCTGTGTAAGCCAACAGACACAAGTCCTGACGTCAACAGAGTCTCGTCTTGCTTTGGTTCAGATACATTTCTTTTGCTCTTGCATCCTGCGTCAGCTTCCAGCTGTTTCTCTTTATCCAGTATATCATGGAGATGAAACTAACAGTGACTGAAACTATGAAGCAGTTTTTACATCACTTAGGAACTCTGCAGGTACATGGTTTCAGGTTGTTCAGTGGTGCAATGATGTCACCAAGAATGCTGGCTTTTTCTGTCTTTCATTGTGTGGCCCTCCATGTGACGGCATTGTCACTCACAGTGGTGAGATGGCTGCAGTAGCTCCAGGCATTGCATCTTTAAACATCCAAGCACAGGTAGGAGGGGGCACAACTTTCTCCTAAGTATCTCTCTTTGTTAGACAGAAAAATCTTTCTAGAAGCCATGAGCAGACTTCCACCTATGTCTCCTTGCCAAGCACCGGCAAATGCATTGGGTAAATCCATCACTTGCAAAGAGGAAAGCAACTAGGCTGATCATGGTTCATCTCCTGGGCCCAAGGGAAAGAGCCACCTTCCCCAGACAAATTGCTCTGATATCTGAACAAAAATCGTCAGGATCCAGTTAACAGGGAAGAAGCAGAAAAGTGAGACCAACATTTCTGCCAATCCAAGAAATCCTTTAAAGCTGTGGTCTCCAATCCCTGGGCTGTGGACCAGTACTGGGCTGTGGCCTGTTAGGAACCAGGCTGCCTGAGCTCTGGCTCCCCACCCCACCATTCATGGAAAAATTGTCTCCCATGAAACCGGTCCCTGGTGCCAAAAAGGTCGGGGACCACTACCTTAAAGTATGGCAGCCTAACTGCTTTAGTGCTTGAGCACCACTTCTGCTTACCATTTATTTGATCCAGGGCAACTTAGGTAACTTCTCTCAGCCTGAGTTTCCTCATCTGTAAACTAAGGATAATGAGACTTATCTCACAGGCTTCTTGGAAAGACTAGAGATAAGATATGTCAAGCACTGAGCATAATGCCTAGAACATAGTATGTGCTCAATAAATGGCGGCTACGGCCAATAGTTATAACCAGAAGCCAGATTTTTTCTATCTGTAACCGTCTTTGTGGGGTCCATGCACAATAGTTGAACCTAAAGCCCCCAGGTGGCACAGCAAACAGGGGCCTTGGTAGAGCCACATAGAAGGCAGGGATGTCTGGGTAGCGGGGACAGGTATTCTCTTCCTGTCAAAAGCCAGAGCTTGTTGAAGTGCAGAGAGCTGATTTATGAACAGGGAGTGTTTAGAACTGAGCAGTGGTACAAGAAGATAAAAGAAGCCATTCCTCGGGGGACAGAAAACTACCAACGACACTTAAGTCAGTTCACAGTGAAGGATAGAAACCTTCCAAGGGCCCAAATCTGACCTGCACAGAAGCAAATGAGGAAGAAGAGCAGCCTGAGGACAGAGGCAGATTTGCTGTAAGTTCTGCCCCCAAGGTCTGAACTTGTAGGGAGACTTAGGACTCTGCAGGGGTTTGGCAGTTCTAACTCCCGGGGAGTCCTTCCCAGCCCAACCTGGCTGGGACGTGGAACCGTGTGGAAGCAAAAGAGGATCAGCAGATGGCGGAGGACCTGGACAAAGAAGAGATTGCCAGCTGGCCCGTGATGCATGTGTTTCCTTGGCTTCTCCCAGCAGAGGGTGTCTCAAGTTCCCTGGTGAGGAGGGAGTGGGAGTTATAACGTAATCACACTCCTTATTCTTTGTGATTTGTTGTAGACGTAGTAATGATTAAGTCATCCTTTCAGTGAACTGTATGGACTTCATTTTAAGCTTGCATTCCATCACCTTACCTAACCCGTTTGTGGTCTCATGCAGTCCTAGGTCAGTTGATGACCGGAAGTCAGATGCTGGGGCCTGTCACCCGCACCCCTTCCAGAAGATGCCTGGGTAAGGTGCTCCATCTGGTGTGGCTCGTGTTGTATTTGCTTTTCTACTTAAGAACCACAATTTCTTCTCGTTCCATTTCAATTCATCCAGGGTCTAATGAATGAAGAGATCACAAGCATTGTTTTCCTTCCTGATCCCATTCATGTTATTGGTGGGGGGTAGACAGGAATGCTGTTGGTAAAGGGGTGCGATCACCCCGTCTTTGGGACAAAGGAGGGAGGAGGCCTCTTTCTTCACCCATGAATGCCTCGCTCCTCTCCCCAGCATTAGGGCCCCACAGCTGCTGGCAGGAGCTGCCCAGGGCTGCATGGCGACATTCTCAGGAGGGGTGGGGGTGGCGCCTCCCCCGAGAGGCTGCCGGTTCCACCAGTGACGGGAAGATGCTGCAGGTGGGGCCACCCAGCCTGAACGTAATCCCCCAGCTCACGGCATGAGGAAAGCGTCCCCACACCCACGACTGAAATGTCAGGGATGGGCCCTGGGCTTGTAGAAAGCAGAGGGTGGGGAAGTGGGGAAAAGAAAACAAAATTCTTTGGTAAAGAGCCTGCTCGACTGGGCGTCAAAGCCAGGCACTCTCGTTGTACGGTCTGTGCTCCTGACCACTGCACTGCTCGGGGTGCCCCAACCCCAAGTTCCGTCTATTTAAGGCACTTGATTTCTGCAAATGATTTCACTTGGAGAAAGAGAGGAAAAGGAAAGGAATATTGAGCTAACAAAAATATAAAATTCAAAGACAAGACCAAAACAGAAAAAAAAATTCACACTTGACACAGTGGAGAAAGAAAGGGTTGAAAATTATTTGGGCTAAAATCACGGAGCAACTGAAGGGAGAGAGAAGTTTGGATTTGAAGCTATAGACCCTTTTTTTCCTCCCTTCTCTACCCCAAGGGCACCAAGGCTTCTGGGGACTCATGGGGTGACTTAGAGGAGCTCACATCTCCTCCAGGCTCAGCTGTTCGTCTGTGCAGGGAGGAAGTCAAGCCAGATGATCTCTCCGAGGTCCCCTCTGTTTTACTCTCATGTCCTCATGGGGCAAGGGTCAGGGGCATGTGAATGGGGAGGGGGCTTCCTCACTCAAGGCCGAGAGAAAGCCTCAATGCACAATTGCAACTTTCCTGACTGTTCTAACAGGGAAACACTCTGCTTCCATACTCCCAGTTATCTCCCCAACAATCTGGCCCTCCCCTGGGACTCCCCAGACCTCCTAGGATCCAGCAAGTAGAGGGTAGCACCTGGCACTGGGTGGGGGAGGTGTAGGAGGTGAGCAGCAGGACTTTGCTCTAGCTACGACCCTCAGCCACATGTTTGCTCAGTGCCTGGCTTTCCGCTGCAGTCGAGGGAGACATCCTGAAAGAGAAAACCTCAGAATAGGAAGGAGAGAGGGAGGAAAGAACTGTAAATCATTCTTGAAAAATTTGCAAAGGTTCTGGTTTCTGCTTTTGACAAAAATATGCTGTGGTCAGATTATGAATTAATTCAATGCAATTCTGATCTGTGTATTTCAGCAAAATCCAGCCTCCTCCATGGCCCTCTCTGAGGTTTCTGCAACCGGGCAGGCCCTGGCAGTGCTGTGGGTGATAATTTCAGGTGTCTTATAGAATGTCTGCTACTGTGGCTTATCACATAAACAGTGGCGCACACTTAGGCATCTGCCTTTCACCTTTCTGGACAGTCAGCTCCTGAACTAGTCTTTCCAGAGGTTTCTGAGTAACCTGCAAGAGGGTGTGATGTCCAGGGTTGATCTCACGGAGCTGACACCTCTGACTTTGTTCTCTGATTCAGAGGGAAATGGATCTGTCCCAGAACCAAATCTCAGGCTAATAACAATTTGGGGTGGTGTTAGGGTTCAGAGAAGAGGCTTTGGAGATAGTCTGGACCTGGTTCAAAGCTAGGGTGATCAACTTTCCTGGTTTTCCCGGTACTGTCCTGATTTCAGCACTGCAAGTTCTATATGCCAGAAAACTTCAGTCTCAACCAGGGTGGTTGGTCACCCTACCCTAGCTTTGTCACTTCCTAGCCAGTAATTTAACCTCTTGGAGCCTTAGATTCATCGTATGTGGAATGAGGATAATGACAACAGTCTCATACCGTATAAGAGGACTAGGGTTAATATATGTCCAAAGGAAACAGAGGATTGGGTGTCAAAATCATGTCTTTCTGTCTCTGTTCCAGGAAGGAGTGGATGTCCTTTCTCCTCAATGTGTTTTGACTTTTCCAAGTGTGGGTGTGAGGACAGCGCTTGAGGATTTTGGAACACACTTCAGAAAGCCTCTCAGGGCCCGGCTAATGCAAAAGGATGAATGAAGGGCTCTCCCAGCCCTATGATTATCTGATTAAGTATAAATGACAGGAGCAGCTGCCTGTTTGCAGAAGTCACTTTTAGCGGCTACCACATGGGAGTCACAAATAAGGGATTATGAAGCCTTTTTTTCTCAGTTTCTTTGTTGCCCATCAGCTATTGTCTGCAGAGATGCTTAACTAATAGCCGTGTTCTGAATGACTGTTTGCCAGTAACTACTGTTTCATGGCTGAAAAAGGAAAAGAAGTCAATGTTTTCTAAGGACTCTCTCGCAAGGCATTTTCAGCACGAGGGTGGATTTCACAGGCATCTTAATTCCTGGCAGGAAAGGCTGAGGGCTGTCTTGGAGACCAGAAGCAGCAGGCAAGAACTCCCTTAACAAAAGAGGGGCTCGGGGATTATTTATGCAAATGCCCTGATAGAAGAAGGCCTAATCAAAGCCACCATAGCATAAAAGCTGCAGGCAGATTAGGGAGTATTTGGAACATGAGGGTGTCAAAGGGATCCAAGCTTTTTCTGAATGGAAGGAAGTAGCTGGGGGAAGTGGTCTTTCATAACTGAGCAGAGCTTTATGTCAGAGCTCCATGCGAAGGGCTGGGGATTATTCACAGTGTAAACACCTTTGCCATCCTGGCCCTCCCACCCTGGTCACAAATGAAGTCAGATGCACTAGAATTACTGCCAGATTCTGATTGGAAAGAGAGGTCTTCCAAAGTTGGGATAGTCAACATGCAAGACTTTGGCACGAGAGAGAATGAACTTGTTCTTGTCTATGGCAGTTAATGACACAATTTTGCATAATTAGAGTACCGGTGGAAGTTGGGGGGAAGTACTCTCCAATCTGGAATTTACATATTTACATAAACATTAGTGTGATTAGTGGTTTCAACTCCTCCTTGGCATTTGCATTCTAACTTGACAACAGGGCACAATGCCAAGGGGAGCAACGGTGACAGTGTTCAGTGGCACACAAAACTGCCTACCAGACTCTGGGGAAATCTGCAAAGCAGATGTTTCTAGGTTACCAAATCATCTTTTTTCTTGTGCTTCCCACCCTTTCCTAATGAAAATTAAATTCTGGGATAGTTAATTTAAAATTCAAAAAATTAGATTATCAGGGTAGCACATTCATGCATGTTCATTATCCATTTTGCTGCCTAATACATCATCCCAAAACTCAGTGACTTAAATCAACAGCAATCATTTTGTTACCACTCCCAGTTTCTTCTCTGGTTCAAGAATTCAGAGAGAGCTCAATAGGAAGATTCTGGTTTGGAGTCCCTCAAGTGGTTGTCAGAAGACAGTATTTGGAGCCAGAGGGGCTGGAACAGCTGCAGTCTTGGTTGGCATCTCTCTCCTCACATAGTCGCAAGGTCTCTCCATAAGAGCTAGTTGAGCTTCCTCACAAGATGGCAGCCCCAGGGCAGTTAAATGCTCCAAGAAAGTATTCCAGCTCCCAAGACAGCAGCCGCATCCACTTTTATGACCTGGCCTCAGAAGTCATGGAGCATCACTTCTACAACATTCTGTTGGTTCCTAGTGAGTCCCAAGCTCCCCTCGATTCAAGCGGAGGGGAGTTAGATATTACTTCTTAATAGAGAAATGGCAATGTTCTAGAAGTGCAATGTGGGATGAGAGATATTGTGGTCATCTCTGGAAAATACAGTATGCTTTCTGATGTAAATAACTGATGATCATAGCGTTTTAAGAGAATACTCTATATTTTAAGAAAATAATATATTTACCCAAATAGATCTCTAAATTAGTAAATATTGAAGAACCTGTGTCAACTGCCTTCAATCCCTTCTTCTCCTTGCTACCTCTGATTCTTTGAAACAGAACAGCTGGGTGGGATGTGCTATACTAGTTTCCTGGGGCTCATAACAAAGTCCCACAGACTGAGTGACTTAAGCAACAGAAATTTATTGTCTCACTGTTTTAGAGGCTTAAAGTATGAGATCAAGGTGTCCCCAGGGTGGATTCTTTCTGAGGGCTGTGAAAGAAAAATATTTCCTGCTTCTCTCCTAGCTGCTGGTGGTTTGCTGGCAATCTTGGGCATTCCTTCTTTCTTAAAAGCATCACCCCGATCTCCGCTTCCCTTCACGTGGTGTCCTCCCTGAGTGTGTGCATCTGGTCCAAATTTCCCCCGTTTATAAGGACACTAGTCATACTGGATTAGGGACCCAGCCTACTGCAGTATGAAGTCATCTGAACTAATCACAGCTACAATGACCACGTTTACAAAGAAGACCACATTCTGAGGTACTAGGGCTTTAGGACTTTAACATATGAATTTTAAGGGGACACATAACATGTCTCTTATTTTCTGTAGGAAGAAGCTTCTTTTGATACGGTTTCTGAGAATATGAATAGAGGAGTAGGATCCAATCTCAGGTAAGATTTCCAAATTTTACATCTATCATCTCCTTTTCATGGCCCTTGCCATTCTCTCTAACCTCCTAAACACTCTTTAAATTTTAAGTAAAGGTTTTCATTCAGGCTATTAATGTCATTAGCATATTTTAGGATTAAATGTCCTTCTATTAACATGTAATTATCAAATGTTGGTTATGGGGCCTCATTCCCTCCCAAATTTTCTATATTCCTAATGCCCCTAGATATATAACTTAAAGTTGCATAGGATTTTTCAAGACTTTATCCTCCTTGTAACCTGTGGCTTACTGAGACAGCGACCTTGTTTGGTAAAGAGGCTTAAAGAGCAATTTATTGACTTTGGGGATTCGAGATTGTTCTCCCTCAGTTTATCTCGTTTGGCTGTTTTAAGCAAAAAGATAAAAAGACAGCCACATCCAGCTGCCTCATTAGAGAAGCCACAAATCTTTGGCTTTCCTGCCCTAGCACTTATCTTGACCTTGATGTTTGTAAAATACTATCCCATCATTAAGTAGCCAGTTCCCACTACATCTTTGTGAGTCCTAAGAATTCTTGCCATTTTCAGGAAGAGAAATTGAAGCAGAAAGCACCACGATGACCTGTGCAAGGTGATATAACAAACCAGAAGCAAACCCAAGTGACTGCCATTTTATAAATTTGTCCTATGCAAACCTAGGGACATGCTATCATGGCTTATAGGCCTTCCTCCTCTTCCCAGAATCCAAACACCCAATTTCCCCTTTGCTCTGTAGCCTGTGGAGGAGCAGCACAAAGGCAAAAGTTAGCAGAAGCCTAGCACACCAGGACAATGCCCAGCAGATGCGCACTGGGGGAAGCCTTGTTTTTAGTGTTTGTAACCCCCCTGGAGATTCCAAGAAATCTTAAGGGCTACCTTTGTGATATGAAACCCTTTTGTACTACAGGGTGATAGGATCTGGCAAATTCAGGTTACATGAACAATAATAAAAAAGATATGGAAGGTGTTCCTTCTAGTCCTAAAACATTGTAATCTTCTTGATCACAATATCTATTACAAACAAGCTCCCTGAAATTCTTTGGTGGAAAGCCAATAAACACTCACAGCAAGCTTTAAGGACTTTCCTTAATTCTAGGTAAGTGCTGCAGGAAAGAATCCTAGACATCTATGTGACTGCCTCCCCAGAAAGGCTGGGAGGCACTATAACACCTTCTGGTATTTGCAAAGTTCTCATTTTTCCTCTGGTGAGAAAAGATTGCATATAATTAATTGGCTGGTCCTATTCTTGAGTGAAGGGAATTCAGCAGAATGGAAATGATCTTATTTAAGGTGCTCAACTAGACCAGCATTTTACTCTTAGGCAGGTATTGAAGCAAACATCTTCCTCCAAATCACATTCTCCTGTCCTGACGCCAAGCTTACCCTTTCCCTGCTTTTTTCTTTAGTCATCCTTTAAAGCTATGATTGGCTTTCCACGCAGCAGAAGCATAGCTCGCATGTTTTGCTTTGATTATATAATACTCACGTGGAATGTCACATGAGGTAGACCTCTTTCCGGGCAGGAATAGAAGTTGAGGCTTGTTATTTTCACATCAAAATTCCATCTTGGTCCTGTACCACTAAACTCTAAGCATAGGGATCTAAACAGTTAGGTTTATTTTCATAATCAACACCAGGAAACTCAACTCTTATCTCATTTTGTCTTGACTGATAGGAATCTCAGAGCTAAATTTACTGTTCAGTTTCATTCTGTGTTCTTAGTTTAGATTTTCAGGCACAAAACTGTCTTAGTCAGCTCAGGCTGCTATATAAGAATGCCATAGAATGTGTGGCTTAAACAACAAACATTTATTTTTTACAGTTCTAGAGGCTGGGAAGTCCAAGATCAAGGCACTGACAGAAGTTCAATTTCTCATTGGAACACCTGTGCACCGCCGATGGAATGTCAAATGGTGTGGCCACACCCTGAAAAAGAGCATGGTGGTTCCTCAAGAAATGAAACATAGAATTCCCATATGATCCACAATTCCACTTCTGGATATACACCCCAAAAGAATTGAAAGCAGGGACTCAAGCAGATTTCTATACCCACATCCATAGCAGCATTATTTACAATAGCCAGAATGTGGGCTGGGCACGGTGGCTCACGTCTATAATCCTAGCACTCTGGGAGGCCGAGGTGGGAGGATCGTTTGAGCTCAGGAGTTCGAGACCAGCCTGAGCAAGAGTGAGACCCTGTCTCTACTAAAAAAATGGAAAGAAATTGGCTGGACAACTAAAAAAATATATATAGAAAAAATTAGCCAGGCATGGTGGCACATACCTGTAGTCCCAGCTACTCGGGAGGCTGAGGGAGGAGGATTGCTTGAGCCCAGGAGTTTGAGGTTGCTGTGAGCTAGGCTGACACCATGGCACTCTAGCCTGGGCAACAGAGTGAGACTCTGTCTCAATAAATAAATAAATAAACAACACAATAGCTAAAATGTGGAAGCACCCCAAGTGTGACAGATGAATGGATGAACCAAATGTGTATGTACATACAATGGGACATTATTCAGCCTTAAAGAAGCAGGCAATCCTGCCGTATGCTACAAGATGAATGAACTTTGGGGCCGGGCGTGGTGGCTCACGCCTGTAATCCTAGCACTCTGGGAGGCCAAGGCGGGTGGATTGCTCAAGGTCAGGAGTTCGAAACCAGCCTAAGCAAGAGCGAGACCCCGTCTCTACTAATAATAGAAATAAATTAATTGGCCAACTAAATATATATAGAAAAAATTAGCCGGGCATGGTGGCGCATGCCTGTAGTCCCAGCTACTTGGGAGGCTGAGGCAGAAGGATCCCTTCAGCCCAGGAGTTTGAGGTTGTTGTGAGCTAGGCTAACGGCACGGCACTCTAGCCAGGGCAACAGAGTGAGACTCTGTCTCAAAAAAAAAAAAAGAATGAACTTTGCAGACATTATGCTCAGTGAAGTAAGTCGATCACAAAAGGACAATATTGCACGATTGCACTTATATAAGGTACCTAAAGTAGTCAAGTTCATAGAGACAGAAAGTAGAACGCTGGTTGCCAGGGGTTGCATCCAGGGAGAAATGAGAAGTTAGTTTGATGAGTTTGGTATTTTAATTTGAGAAGATGAAAAGAGTTCTGGAGATGGATGGTGGTAATGGTTGAATAACAACATAAATGTACTTAACGCCACTGAACTGTACACTTCACAATTGTTAAAATGGCAAATTTTAAGTTATGAATATTTTACCACATTAAAAAAGTTTGAATTTTGCATTTCATGGGAGAGGAGACTGAGTTTCAAGGTGAAGTGGCCTGTCCAAGGTCACTTAGCAAAGTGCGTAGCACAGTTGGGACTAGAACCCCGGGCTCCTGGCCATCAGGCTGTGACTTCCTCATGAAAAGATAGCTCTCCTTCTCCTTCTCAGAGTGAGGGGGACAGAGGAGACCCCAGGGGAACTCCTGAGGTCTAGAACCTCTGGAGTCAGGAAGTGTTGCCACAGTGGCCCTCCTTCCCTGTCTGTGGCCTTGCTAGCTTCGTTCCTCTTTCTCTTCCTTTTTCTCTCCAAACTGATGCTCTTGATGGTCAAACCAGGCAAGGCCCTCGAGAAGGCAGAATGGGCTCTGGAGAGAAATGCATGCGTGGCTGAGAGTTCTCTGCTTTTTCCAACTCTCTTGGCTTTCAACTGCTGGGGTCGCATTCAAAGTGGAATTTCCAGCACTGAGCTGGCTCCTACTGCGAGAGTTTTGTTTTTCCACGTGCATCTCTCCTGAACTTGCTGGTTGTCTCCCATGGACGCTCCTGGCTGCCGTCGTCCCGGGCCTCTGCCCAGCAGCTGGAACAGTGCTCCACTGTTGGAGAAGCGTGCCCTGGCAGGCCCTGAAAGCATGTCCCGTCCGACCTGAGAGAGGGCACACCCTTGGGAAACAGGTTGTTTCACCAGCTGCAAAAACATCTGCTCCCTCCGTGTGCTCCGTGTACACAGTCCTCAGAGAGACTCAAGGGAGGCCTTTTTTATATTTGGTCTTTGGGTCCTCACGGACAGAAGGCTTAATCTAGGGTAGGAGAGCAAAGACAGGAGAGTTTGCAAACCATTCTGGCAGCTGAGATGAACCTTCTGCAATTAGGCCAGGTGGTGTCCTGCAGGGAGATTATTTTTTGTCAATGTTTCTTTTTTTTTTTTTTTTTTGAGACAGAGTC
>CAUYRT010101355.1:0-18701 GCA_963574885.1 Lepilemur ruficaudatus | reverse complement strand
AGGAAGTGCAAACCAAAGGATAGTGACAGAAAGATTAGTGGTTACCTGTTGCTTAGAGTTATGAAATGAGAAGGAGGAGTAACAAAGGGGCGTGAGGAAACTTTCTGGTGTGATACATTTGTTCATTATTTTGATTTTGGTGATCATACCCTGGGTGTATACATTTGCCAAAATTAATCAAATTATATATACATTTTAAATATAGGGAGTTTTTATATGTTAATAATTTCTCAATAAAACTGTTAAAAATAAAAGTAATAATCCTAACCTAAAAAAAAAATAAAAATAAAATAAAATCTTACCCATTGGATAGATGCTAAATGCCATATCCATTTAAATGCTCAGTTAAAAAGTAGAGTTATAACTATGTATTTCTACTTGGCTCAAATAAAAATTAACTACATATTAATAGTTTTTTCATGTTTAACATAGAACAAGAAGGATATAGTTGAGTTGATTACCAAGACAGCACTATAAAACTCTGTATATATCTATGGGGGAAAAAACAATCTATGGTTCTGATTAATCAATTGAGGACCACAAAAGAGAGGGATGGATGGGATAAGCTTATAGACAGTAGGGAAATTTAGAAACTAAGACTAGTTTCCAAAAAAGAATGTTACTTTGCTTCCTAAACCCTACTTTCTAAGGTACAGTGGAAAATCTAGCACAAACCTAAAACAGCAAGACATTTTGGCCCTTGATAATTAATGTGAAAAGATACAAATAATGGTATAACTTCTAAGTGAAAGAAATAACAGTATTTTTCATTTGTGGCATTTTCACAAATGTAGATGATTGCTCACCTTAAAAAAAATCCCTAAAAGGCAATACCAACAAGGGTTTAAAAACCATCATATGCCCTAATATTTAATAATCTAGTATTCCACTTGCTTTAAGTTTACCAACAGTGACTAACTTAGGAGCAGAAATTTTCAAAGCATTTTGATTTATTGACTGCTTTTCATTGGCTTATTCCAGCTATCTAATGTCACATCTTGGTTTGAAATGTTCAAGTTATCCTAGAACTTCTTATGGCTCAGTCTATTACATTTACTCAAGATCTTTGCCTTCCATTCCCATTGACTATTAGTGTGACCATAAATGGCATGATCTCCCTAAATGGTAATTTGTCAGAAAATAACAAATGCCTTTGAAAACTGCTTACCCTTGGACCTAGAAATTTCTAGAAATTTGTCATGGATTTGTACACCTAATTAGCTAAAAGGATTTTCACTGTAGTCTTATGTACATTATTTTTTTGAACGGAAAAAAATTCCTAAATCTACCACTAGGGAGTTGGTTAAATAAAATGCAGTACAATCTGTACAATAGAATCTTAAAAGAATTTATTTGGATATATGGTGCTTATTAGCAGAAAATCAGTGGTAAATAAATAATTGTTTGGTCCATAGATGAGTAAATATCCATTGAAATTTGCAGGAATATATTATGTTGCTTGAAATGGATAAAGCCACTTACATGGCTTTATCCACTTCGAGCAACAAACAAATTAATATTTGATAATTGTATATTTGTTTACACATATAATAATATAGCTAACACCTACAGAGAGCTTGCTATGTTCAAACCACTATTCTAAAAACTTTAAATATATTAATGTATTTAATCTTTATAACAGTCCTATGGCAAACATAGTATTACTATCCCCATTCTACAGGCTGAAAAATAGAAGTATAGGGAGGGTAAATAACTTGCCCAAGGTTATCAAGATAGTCAGTGGCAAGGCCGGGATTCAAAACACGGCAATGTGTCCAGAGTCTATGCTCTTAACCAGAAAATATACTTGCTAGAAACCTAATCAACATGACAATAATGTGGATATTTGTGGTTGTCAGATTATTATCATTGCTTATCAATGTCTTCTCATTTTTCTACAATAAATGTGAATTATTGTGTAATTCTTTAAGTAAAAAAAATTGTCTTTCCATTGCACAATAAGCTAGAGATAAGAACACTAAGAAGCTTATGAATGAGAACTACTAACACAGATCCAGGGTAGGAATTCTTATATCCCACAGCTCCACATCTTTAGATGTCTCCAAATTGACAATGGATCTGGGCAATGACTCCTTCTGAACCTTGACATCTCACAGGGTAGAAGAACAATATTGTTCTAATCCATCAACATTGTTCTCTTGCTTTTGCCCATATGAAGTCATGTTGCTGATATGTATTTTCTCCTTTAAGGTTAGCACAAAGTTTTTATGCTTCTGCCCTGTCTTTCACTAGCAGAAGATTGGAATCAATATTTTAGGAGATTTCTATGATATAGTGAGCTCAGCTGGTACTCCAACAATTTAGCCAGTGGTTTTCAAATCCTGGCTACTGGATTTTTAAGAAAACTCCACAAGTGATTCTGATGCACGGGCTATGAATGTCTGCGGCATATGTATTCTAATATAGCTTGTCACCCTACTTGTAGTAGTACTTCAGTGGTCAAAGTATTAGTAAATGAAACTAACAGCCAATTTCAGAATACATATTATTCTTATGTATACAACTAGAAAAAAGCTTTGTAATATCATTTAAAATGGGAAAATAAGTATAAATAATGAGTTATTAAATATAAATCAATATATATTGCACTGATATATTAAATTAAGGCAAGTATAAGAAGAAAACCAAAAAACTGAGACAAAGGGAGTTTCTGAAGCTGACCCAGGAAGTACATTGCCAGTGAATATCACAGTTTCATTGATCAAATTGAAATTGTGTTCTAAGTGAAATCATGTTGTCTTGATAAATAATAGAGCTTCAATTTGCACACCATTGAACACAGATTTAGCGAAAATTCACAAAGGAAGGACCAACAAAACTCATGTAGCAAATAAAACAAATACCTTAGATGGAACAAAATAAAAACAGATGATATCCTTCACCAGGATAATTAACTATCATGTAAGATATAGATTTGCACTTAAAGGTAGACTAGGCATTTGACCATCATTTGTTGAACCACTAAAGATAAAAATAAAAATAAATTTTTGTACTAAAAACAAAATTTAAAAATAATTGGGAGGATGTATGATATTGAAGAACACACAGAAAATAAAATCTTTAAAACATAACCTGCATCTACTAATATATGTTCTTCACTCTACTCCCAGTGACCTTATATCTGTGTGTGTGCATGTGTGTGCGTGTGTGTGTGTGTGTTGCTCGCATCTGTTTCATCCGTGCATACATATCTGGTTAAAATAAGATTTTTTCTGATTTCCTCCTTCTTGAACATACCCTTCTCTTCCATCTATAAACTTACACATGCCTCGTTCTTCAATTGCTCTTTCTCAGTCTTTCTCAGATTTCTCTTAAAAATTATACTTTATATCTTAGCCTGTTAGTATCCTGCTGACAGTAATTATTCCTTTTAAATTATCTGATAAGAGCCTATCAGCTTATTAAAATATGCTTATTTTTAAACAATAACAAATCAATGAACAAAATGGTGTGACAGAATAACTGAGTTGAAGCTTTCCTATGGGAAATATGAAACATTTAGAGGGTGGGACTCAGAAAAAGTACATGTAGTCTTTGTGATGAGTCACTTGTGTCCACAAATCTAAAACATACGGAAAATAATTCCCCTTTTCATAATATTACACTACTTTTTCTCTCAGACTATGTTCATTTCAACCTTTGAAACTAAGTTACAAATATTCAAGTAAAGAATGACACAAATTCTTGCTTTTCCAAGCAACGTGTGGATTATAGACAAAAGTTTTAAAAGAAAAGAAAAAACATACAGCATCCAACCTCTATGCGTACCCAAGAGGCTGAGACATTATCATAATGCCTCTATTATGGCAATTGCTGAAATTAAATGCCTGTAAATTTGACCCCATGGAGTACAGTTCAGTGTTTGCTGTAATAAAACACTTACTATAAATGCTTAACCTTGAATAGGTTCTATATTAATACAATTCTACAATAGCTATTTTGACAACTGTTCACTGTTTATTTAATAAATAAGCCATATTGAACTATCCCATGTTACTTTTTGGGTATCTGAAATTTCTTGCTTCCTCCTCGCAAGTGTGTATTGCCTTCCAGATTCTTAATTAAGATTACACATATACTATAAAATAAGAATGACATGATACTTTAGTGATTATTCAAGATTTAAATAACTTAATGGAAAAAATTGTTCATGGAGCAGCATGTTGAAAAGTACACACAGGAACAGTTTGACGGGTTATATGTGATTCAAAATGAAATAATATAATTGGCAGCACTTACCATACTATAGATTTATGCTGGACTTTGCCATCATTTTGCATTAGTGTTATCTCAGCTGCTTGCTATTTAATAACCTTGTATTAAGTCATTATATTTCATTTACAGGTGGCAATCAAAAAGATGCAAATATGGCTTTCCTTGCCTTTGCAGTGTAACTGTAATGGGCAATGTATCTATCTTATAGTTTGAATTCCATTTGCACTGTTAACTAAATAAACTTAGATATTTCCTGTTTCATCTCTTAAAATATCAAGTTTATAAAAGTAGAAATGTTCTGAAAAGTAATCAAATAAGAACTGAAGTCTAGAAATAAATGATGAATTTCAGTCATATGAAGATAGAATTTGTAAAGGAAATCAGAAATGGCTGTGGTTTCTATTATCCAAAGTCTTTTGTTTTCCAAGACTGTCGGTATATTTAAATTATTAAATGCAATTATAGGTTTTTGTTTGCTTGTTTGTTATACTACATTAATTTAATTTCTGGTTATACAATACATCCATTTTTTTAAAATAGAACAAACATGTTTACATTTTGCAGCATCAAATATTCCACAGTCACCTAGTCTACTACTTCATGCTATGAATTTCAACCTCAGTTGTCTCCACTCCTTTATTTCCCATTTGTTCTATTGTTCATTGATGTATGTTTTCCTTCTCCAATATTCCACCAAAACCTTCAAGATCTCTCAAGATCTCTCTTGAAGATCACAAATGGCAACCTAACTACCAAATTCAATGGATAATCTTTTACAGAACTCATTAGCCTAGATTTCTTTCTCCTTCTTTTTGCTGTTAGTAAATAACCAATATCCTACTGCCTTACTATCTTTAATGTCTATCTCAGCTATAATAGATGTAACTATGCTACAGAAGCAAGTTCCAAACCAACACAGCTTAAGACAGTGGAAACATCCAGAGAACCAAGAAATGAAATATCTACCATATTGAGTATTGCCTATCACTGTGCCAGAGGGAACAGAAAGCTATAGAGAATCCTGCATCAGTATCTAAGGCTTCAGGCCAGAGATGACGAGCACCAATCTTCACAATTCATTCGCCAGAACTAGTCATGTGACCACCCAAACATGAAGGATCAAGAAGTACAATCCTATCATGTGCCTGACAATGGAATTAAGAGAGTCTGTAAATGTTTGGTAGATAGCACTAACTGTAAGACACAACTGCATAGAATGTTTCAAAGCTCCTTACTATGACAAAATGACTATTATCCTATGCATCAATTCACCTCTCTCTGATGTCTTCCCCTTCCAACTCTCTTTACACTCAACACTCAAAATTTGTGTTTCAGTGATACTGAATTACTTGTAGTTTTTTAGAAAATGACATATTCTTGCATGCATGCATAATTTTGTACACATTATTCATCTGCTTCTCTGGTATTGGAAAACTATTCATCCTTCCAGTTTTATTTCAAAATATACTGTCTCTCTGAAGGCCCCATCCAGATCTTGTTTCATGCTTTGTATACACTTTCCCTTTATTAATATAAATATGTTTTGAACCATATGTACTTGTCTCTCCATTAGGCTGTAAAGAATAAAGTCAGAGAAGTACATCGTTTCAGATTTAGATCCCTGGTACCTGAGATAAAACACAAACTCAAACACATGTGTAATGACTGAATCCTATCTGACTTCTTTATCATTTAACCTATTTGATGGCTTCTTTGTTGAGACTATTTCCACTCTTGCTTTCCATAACATCATTCTATTTAGATTTTCTTCTCATCCAAAGTTAACTATTTCTTTTCAAGAGCTGAAACAATTCATCCCTTAAATGTTGATGTGGTGATAGTAGAAATGCAGAGATCTAACCTCAAGTTTCATGACAATCTGGTCAATACTACTGACTGCAACTATCATCCATATACATACATGGATGGCTTCCAAATCGAAATCTCCAGTCCAGTTCTCTCTGTTGCGCTATGAGAAAATATATGCAACCTACTACTTGCCCTTTCCACTTGGTCACCCCACAAATCAAACTCATCCTCTCATTCTCAAATTCACTTCTGTGTCTTCTCTTTCTCAGTTGACTGGCATAACAGCGCACAAAGTGACTTAAGGCAGGGCTTGTGAGTAATTCTATTAATATGTTCATCTAAGGATCTGAGCTACGGCTACCATCCAATATACAACTCAGTTAAAAAATATTCGTATGTGTATATCCAGTCACTGCGATAATTTTTTCAGCAATAACAGTTTTACAATACTGTATCTAGAAGGCTATTCAACATTCTTTTTGTTTGTTTGCATCTCTTTTTAATCTATAATTTACAGTGAAACACAAAAATCATAAATGTGCAATTCAATGTTTTCACAAACACTTGCAACTGTACAACCAACAAATCTATCAAGATAGGAACACATTTATCACCCCATAAAGTTCCCCATGCCCACTTACCATATTCCTCATTCCCATTCCTCTGTGCAACCATTTATTTCCAGCCTTTACCATAGATCAGTTTTGCATGTTCTGGAACTTCACATAAATGGAGCAACGTACTATATACTCTGGGGTCCAATTTCTTTTCTTTTTAGTTTCTTTTTTTCAACATGTTTGACATTCATCTATGTGTTGCTTATATTAGAAGCACATTTATTTTTACTTCTGAGGAGTATTTAAATAAATGAATATACTGTAAATTCTTTATCCATTCTCCTATTTATATTAATAGATATTTGTGTTGGTTCCAGTCTAGGACCATTATCAGTAAAGCTGCTATAAAGATTTATATACAAGGCTTTCAGTAGACATAGATTTTTATTTTATTGAGTAACTGTCTAGGAATTTCTGGGCCACAGAGTGGGTGTTTAACTTTATAAGAAAATGCCAAAACCTTTTTGAAAATAATTGTACCATATCACCCTTTCATCAGCAACCATCGTTTGGTGGTGACACTCTTCATTTCTGTCATTTGATATGCGTAGAGTGGTTTCTGTGATTTTAATTCTTATTTCTTTGACAACTGATTTTATTTATTTATATGTGTATATTTTCCTTTGTAAAGTGTACATTCATATCTTTTGCTGATTTTTTAGTTATCTTTTTTTAGTTGAATGATTAAGCCTTTGTCAAATATTAATATATATTTTGTAAATATTCTCCTCCAGTTTGTGGCTTACTTATTCACTTTTTAAATGAAGTCTTCATATTTAGTATTGATGACATTTAATTCACATAATTTATGCTGATGGAGATTGGGGTCCTAACTAAACCAAGTCATGAAGATAGTTCTTTTATGTTTTTGTGACTTTTAAAGAAATTAAGAGAATTATATTTTATATTTACTTGCATAGTTAGCCTTTCTGCTACTGTTATTTCTTCCTGTATATCAGTTATCATCTGTCATCGATTTCCCTCAGCCTGAAGAATTTCCTTTAATGTTTCTTAAAGTGCAATCAGCCCTTCACAAGTTCACTCATTTTTTTAAGTAAAAATATCTTTCTTTCATCTTCACATTGATGAATATTTTTACTGGACATAGAATTTGAGGTTGACAGATGGATTCTTTCATTAAATACTTTAAATGTATTATTCCATTGTCTGCTGCCCTCCTTTGCTCCTGATGAAAAGTAGGCAATAGCTTATATCATCTTTCCCCTGTATATAATGTCTTGTTTTTCTCTAGTGACTTTCAATATTTTCTCTAGACATTTGGTTCTCAGGAGTTAGCTTATGATGTAACTAGGTGTGGTATTCTTTGTATTCATTCAGTTGAAGTTTCATGAACTTTTTGGATACTAAAATCAATTATTTTCAAAAAATTTGAGACTTTTTTGGCCAGTGTATCTTCAAATGCTTTTTCTGCCCCACTATTTCTCCCCTCTTTTTCTGAGATAGAAAATACACATGTTAGACCCTTAATATTGTTTCACAGGTCTCTTCACTTTTTTTTTTTTTTTTACCTTTCTTCTTTTTGTTTTTCAGATGGGATAATTTCCATTGATTTCTCATCACTTTCATTAACCATTTCTTTTGTCATTCCTAAACTCCTGTTAAGTCCATCCAATGAATTTTCTATTTTATATTTTGTTCCTTCTGGTTCTAAAATTTCCATTTTTAAAATACAGTTTCTACTACTCTGCTGTGATTTTCCATCTTTTCACTAGTTAAGATCATATTTTTCTTTAAGTTCTTCTATACTTAAAAGCACTGTATTAAAATTTTTGTCAGCTGATTCCAATATCTGATTCATCTCAAAGTGAATTCTATTTGTTTTTTCTTCATTATGGCTAATATTTTTCTGTTTCTTCACATGTCTACTTTAATTCTGATTGTGTAATATAAATTATGGAGGATACACTGTAGAGATTCTGCATTCTATTATCATCTTCTGAAGAGGCTGATTTGCATTCTAGCAGATAGTTAACTTGGCTACACTGAAACTCTTATCTTCCTTACAATGTGCAGCATTTGAAATCTCTGCAAAGTCCTTTTAATCTTCCAGCTATCATTTTGTGTAGTCCAGAGGTCAACCAAAGATTTGGCAGAATTTACAGGCAACTTTCTTGTTAGTTACACTATACATCCTGCACTATGCATCCTTGGGTGGCAAACCACATAAATGCAAGTATTCCCTTTAGTTTCTGCCAACTCTGGGCCACTGTCCAATCTTTCTAATACTTACTTTTATTTATATCTGAAATTCTCTGACATGTTAATACAGTCTTCTATACCACCATCAGTAATACTCTAACATTTGTTTATAACATTTTAACATTTATCAAATAAATATCCCTCCAAAAATGTGTTATTTAATCATATATTTGGGTTTTTTTAAAAGAACAAAATAGCAAAGGAGGAAAGTACTTTTTAAATGTCCCATATTTTAGAATGTTTGAGTCAAATGTGTTATATTATATATACTTAAGCATCTGAACACTTTATTTTTTACTTTTAACCCAGATAGGTGATTGTCTAACCATGGGCTAGCTTATGCAGGAGTCAACACAAGGAATTTAAGCATTTATCCTGAAGCTCTCTATAATATTTAATATCCACTCTAATGTTTTCACAGTTTCTTTATGACAGGCATTTCAGATGTCTCCAGTTAGAAAAAATAAATCTGTCTCTCTAGATTAAGAAGTACTATATTTTACTCTATTACTTTGCAGAATGCAATTGATTGTCATAGTAAAGGAAATCGCTTATCAATGAAATGACAACATAATTATTTTTACTTTTCTAAGACTATCAAGCAAACTATCATTTAAACCTTACTTCAGATGTATTACATTTAACAAGTTCTCTTGAGTATGCAGCAACAAAGCAATTAACAAACTAAACACAGAATGGCTATATTCCCTGAGGATAGAAGTTTAAAATTAGGTAAGAACAGAAAAGAAATCTAATGCAATCAAGTAAAGAATGCTCAGCATGACTGATAGGACGGTCAGCAGTTAAATACATATGAATACAAAACTGAACATTATTTTGTGATCATAAATTTTATAATCATGACATCAAATATAAAATATAATGCTTAAAAATAATACTCATAACATACTTTTTATACAGACTATATTTAGAAAAGAAAAGACATTAATTACTACTCACTCTGCTTTAAATAAATATCTAGTCATCATTTTTCAGAAACTTCAGCTGGAACAATGTTGAAGTGTTTAGTTTCAAAAATATAACTTATGGGAAAATATAGTATAAATTTTTAAGTAACATTATGAATGTAATAAAAATTTTATC
Organism: Lepilemur ruficaudatus; assembly: GCA_963574885.1. Classification (NCBI taxonomy): domain Eukaryota; kingdom Metazoa; phylum Chordata; class Mammalia; order Primates; family Lepilemuridae; genus Lepilemur; species Lepilemur ruficaudatus. The sequence continues at coordinate 8,715 of CAUYRT010101355.1, read as the reverse complement.
AAGTTTCATATAAAATTATTCAAAAATTCCTTTGAGATTTTGTTTTAAAAGGCTCTTTAGAACGTATCTAGCGCAACTCAGAAAATTATACCAATGACCCACCTTAGTCTGAAGATGAATAGAAGTTATGTAACAGAAACTACCTAAGCAAACACAGAAAACTGTTCAAAATTTAAAATTCATAAGTGAATATACATTCTTTAAAGTGCTACTTTATTTCACAAAAGTATTACCTGTTGTAAATTCTAAGCCTAGTGGTATATTGGAGCTAGCTTGCACTGGTTGATAAAAACTGATTGTATACATTTCTTCCCTACTCCATGGTAAGGGATCTCACATTGGCGTCTTGAAATTAGCTGTGGTAGGAATATTTATGCTACGAAAATCAGCAAATGTTACAGTTTAGAAGTTTTTTCCCCCAAAGTGCCAGTTGTGAGATATTTATCAGCACACCACTGTCTAAGGAAAGTTAAAATAACATAAATTCAAATAATTGAACAAAATTTTTAAAGAGGCCACGTGGTATATACAATAAGGTAGAGATGCAGTGGTAATCTGTGATGAGCTATTGGTTAAGAGAGTAGATTATGAAGCCATAATATCTGAATGTGAATCCTACCTCTGCCCTTACTAGATGTGTGATCTTAGTCAAGTTACTTAACCTCTCTGGACCTCTTTTTCTTATATGAAAAATTAGAATTATAATATTACCTACTTTATGGAGTTGCTTTAAAGATTCAAATGAGATAATATACACAAAATAATCAGAAAAGTTCCTTGTACCCCCCAAAATTTTCAAAGTTATCACTGTTGTTATTATTTGCATCACATAGGCTTGCAGTATTATAGATTTAATCTTATACCTTAAAGTCTGTATTGCTACCTAGAATAGAATTTTTTAAGTTATATTTTATAATTTGTTGTTGTTCTATATGGGAATGCTATTGATTTTTATATATTAATCTTGAATTCTTCAACACTGCTGAAATTTTTCATTAGATATAGTGATTCATGGGTAGATCCTCTTGAATTATTTGTGCAAATAATCATATCATTTTTAATAACAATATTTTACTTTTGCCAATTTTTACACCACATTTCTTTTTCTTGTTTTATTACTTAGGCTGGAAGACATGATGATAACATCTTTATCTAATTTCTGACATTAAAAGAAATGCTTCTGAAATTTCAACATTAACTCTCATGCTTACTTAGGATTTTGGCAAACACTTCACAAAATTAAGAAAACTGACTTTTATCATAGTTTTCTAAGAATTTTTATTACAAAATGCTATTTAATGCTATCAAATTTTTCTAACCTCCACTAAAACTGCAATATTTTTGTTCTGTTCTTTTTGAATATATGGATTTGAAAAATTATATTAATACATTTTAAAATGATAAAGTATTTTGGTTCCCAGAATAAATAAAATGCTAGAAAGCTGGGTATATTTGATAAAATAATATTTAGAATTTGTCTATGTTCACTAGGGAATTTGACCTCTAATCTTTCCCTTGACCAGTTTTGCTATCAAGGTTATATACTACCTATGCTATTGTAACAGGCACTGTTTCTGGAAAAGTTTACATGCAATGGAGTTATCTGTTCTTTGAAAATTAGGTAAAACTATCCTGTAAAACTATTATTGCCTGATACTTTATACAGTTTTTGATGAATAATTAAATTTGTTTAATGTTGCTGGGTCAATTCAGACTTTTTTTTTTTTTTTTTTTTTTTGAGACAGAGTACCACTCTGTCCCCCCTGGCTAGAGTGTGCTGGTGTCATCATAGCTAACTGCTCAAACTCTTGGTTCAAGAAATCCTCCTGCCCCAGCCTCCAGAGTAGATGGTACTACAGGCAGCACACCACCACACCTGGCTAATTTTTCTATTTACTGTAGAGACAAGGTCTCACTCTTACTTAGGCTGGTCCCGAACTCCTGAGCTCAAACAATCCTCCCACCTTGGCCTCCCAGAGTGCTAGAATTACAGAAGTAATCCCAGACTAGACTTATTTTTTCTTGAGTCATCCCCTCCCCTCCTAGCATAAACTCATATAAGGCATTTTATCTGTGCTTTCATGGCCTTATCTTTGCTGTTTGATAGCTAAGCAAACAGAGCCATGGTTCATTGCCCAGTCTAATAAAGGTTATATTCTTAGAAAAAGTTCATAAGAAACTATTCTTACCTATCCTTATCTGCCAGCGAAGATTCTGAGGATATTGAAAGACATTGATAATAATGTTTAGAATTTATCTACATTCATTAGTGAATTTGACCTATATTCTTATTTCTGTTACTATCTTTGCCCAGTTTTGTTATTAAGGTTACAATAGTCTCTTCAAGAAATTGGGAAGCTTTTTCTATTTTTACTTTACCACAGTTTTCACCCTGGAATCAGGTAATACTAACAAATTGTTCTACTTTCTCTAAATACATTTTGTTCCAGGTACAAAAGACTTCACCAATATTTTCCAAAAGTATTGTATAAATCCTTGCTTTTCAAAGAGAGGTCTATAAACTAGCAGCACTAATAGATACCATCTGGAAGCCTAATGCAGAATCTAATGTCCTACCACAGACCTACTGAGTCAGAATTTCCATTTAATAAGATCACCAAGTAGTTTACATACTAATTAAATTTTGGAGATATGCTGTTATAGATCATTAGATGCACAAAATTATGAATAAGCTTTGATTTAATAAGGATTCATGGTTAAATATACTAGGAAAATGCTGAGTTAAATGAAGTTAAACAATTTTCTTTACTGTGGATTTTTCCAGGCCCATCTAACATTCTCAGAAAAAAATCTTACAAAATTAGTATTATACAAAATACCTTAAAATCACAATGCTAAAGTAGCTAAGATGAAAATATGATTTCAGGAATCAGGGCCTAAAAGATGTCTTTATAGAAGCATTGAAGAGGCATGCCATACGCAATGGGAACAGGAATACGCAAGGAATTCTACTTAAAATCATGACTCTAAAGCTAGAATACACAAGAGGTTCTAAGGGCCATAAAGGACTTCAACTGTACATTTAACTAAAAGATACTTTCTTCTTTGGAATCCCCTAGTGCACTTTGTGCAGGCCTACATACCTGCTTCTTCACTACATTATTTGACACAAGACTGTAAAGATTCCAGTATTGTATTAAAACTTTTTACATTTTAAAAATAAAATAATCTAATAAATCATTTATATGCAATATTAACCAACCTGTCAGGTCCTATTTATTTCTTATTTAATTATGAGCTCAATTTAACCTATATTTAACCTATATTTTAGGTACCTATACTAACATGGAAAATACCCTTTTATGCATAAAATATATTTTTAATTAAAAAAATTAATATTGAGCTTTTACTGAAAGACATGAGAAAATAAATGAGACCAGATTTGCCCTCCTATGGGTATAAAACAAAGCAAAACAAAACAGAAAAACAGTGAATTGGAAAAAAAATGATATAAAACAAATTATTTTCAGACATTAACAGTGGCAGTGAAAAACTAATCTCTGACACAAAGTGATCTCTGACAGAAAATAAAGAAAATAAATATACAATGTGATCCTATAACCATTCCAATGTTCTGTCTGGAAGTGCTTTCCATATGCAGAGCAAGAAATTTAACAGAGTTGAAACAGATTAGTGTTTGGGGAGATTGGGGAAGAAAAACTTTGCAGGGCAGAATACCACAGTTGATGGAGCTATCCATATATAAAAGAGCTCTACGAGCTCAACAGTGGGCCCTTTAGTTGTTTGCCCAATAATAAGCTGTTCACATAGAGGGCAAAGCTCCATGAGGCTCAATCAAAACAAGCAAGGGAAGCTGTGGGCTGAAAAACTCCCAAGACTCTTCAAACATATAGTGTGCATGTAATATACTCTCTTCTGCAATTTTTGTTAGCTAATCTTATAATCTTTCCATTTTAAATAAAATTCATAACATTAAGGAAAGTTATAATACGATCAAACAATAGTGGCAGATTTTAATGACTGAAACTGCAAAAAAAATCATCATTAGGCATTCGAGCTACAATATAATCCCACATACACTGAGAATGTGTACCATGCATTAGATGAATTAATTTTGCACAGGCAAGATGTTAGGCACTTAGAAACATTTCAGTATAGATTTAGTTATAGTATAATTTAAAGAGTATCACATACTGAGGTTAGTTCAGTTATATTTGAGAAAATATTCTTATTTTCCAAAAAAGGAATAATGATAATGAATGTGGAATAAATCCACATTTTCAGCACTTATATCCAAGGTTATATGGCATGGAAATTCAGAAAAATAATGGTTCCTATTCATATGAGCTTACAGCCTAAGTGGGGAAACAAGACATACCAAGAACAGACATATCCCAGAGATATATACATGTCAGTACTAATAAAAATGACAGAACAAGATAAAGTTTCCCTCTCTGAACAGCAAAAGCATGATTTTCTGTGTGGCTCATTTAGCAATTAATCATGCATTGCCTTCTTACAACCCTTTCCCAGTTGTCTCCCTTATTCCTTTTTTTTTCTTTTTTGAACTGCTACTAAAGCACTTAATTCAACTGAACTTTTCATATATGTATGTGTTAGGTCTCTTCCTTCAGGATAGGAACCATATTTTATGGCAAACAATAGGGTATAGTAAAAATATTTTCTGAAACTGATTCAGAAAAACTGAGTTTGAATTCTAAACTGAGTTGCTATGCCACTAACAAAAACTTCCTTGCATTCCTTAAAATGATGTCTTACAAAAATTAATAGGACCTGAAATGGTGATCTCTATAGAGTATGTATTGAATCATTATGTGTAATTAATTAGATGATTAATTTGTTATGCCATTCAATAGAAGTTAGTGTTGATAAATAAAGGAGAGAAAAAATAGAGATTAGTGTGTTTATGAACTTTAAATCCAAATGAATCTATTTGTTTTTCTAAAACAGGAAAGAAATATGGCACATAAATGACATGAACATTTAAAATACACTCACAGGTAGACATTGCCTACATCATGATCCCAATATTATATGGATTCACACCTGAATAATAGCTATAAATACTTTTAACACATAGAAACGCTGTTAAACAAACATAGCAGTGGTAATTTTTATTTAATGCTTTGCTTTGCATGCAGGAGTTTATGTGACTGTCAAAGGTAAGTACTCAAAGGATGCAAAAATCTTGCAATTATGTTTATTCATAATGACAATAACTATCATAATTCTATTTCTTGGGAGAACATAGGGTACAAAGTACCATGCAAGATTCTTTCATTTTTCTCCATCTCATATTTATATTAACACTATTATCTTTGTCTTATAAATGACAAAACTAATATTCAAAGAGACTAAGTAACTAACATATGATCATATGGCATTGTTTATTTCTAAAAAGAAGTAGGATTTAAAACTAGGTCTAAGTCATTTCATTATAGCAAATTGCCTCCTGATACTCTCGTCAAATTTGATAACTCATTTAATATTATTGAATAGAATATGTAACATTTCAGAATGAATATACAGGTATGATGATACTTGAAATGTATCAGAAATAAAACATGTAGTAAAATTTGCAAGTCAGTTAAGTATAAATAAGATCAATTAGGGAAAATGTTCTAATCAGAAGTTCAGTGCCTAATGTCTCAATATAATTGAAAATTGGTTAGTGTACTCTATACGCAATAAGTATATATTACTTCTTAATTGATAACAATGAGTATTTAAAAATTAAACATGTCATGCAGGGAAACTGATTTCAAAGTTATAAACTATTCTTTAAAAATATGTATAAAATAAATATTCATATGTTTTTAATTTTATCTACTACAAAACATAATAAAAATCTTAATAACGTGAATTGTCATAGCAAATATCAAACCAGAAAAGTTAGTATAATCTCAGAAGATTTGACAAAAATAACAAATTATTTGTATCATAGTCTATCCTTGATATGGGCATTTCTGTCATGACTCTCTTGTATTCTGGAATGAGAGCCTAAGTAATTACGGTATGTACCAGTATGATACACTCAATTTTCAAAACATTAAAAAATCAGATGGCTACTAAAGGGGGCCACAGGTGTCAGCATCTTTAGTATGTACCTATCTGAGTGGGATTTAAAAGTGAAGAAAATTTATCTTCAATAAAACATACCCTTTGTTTTGTTGCTTTTAAAAATTAGTCATGGCATAGAATCACTCAAATACTCCAATAGACCCCCCTAAATATCAGAGATTTGAGAAGAAATTATATAGAACTTTAGGAAATATTAATAAAAGTACATTAGTTGAAAATAAAACAAGAGAGAAGTGTTAAACAACAGATTAGATAGAATTGAAGAAAGAATAAACGAAGAGAAAGACAATTGAAGAAATTAAGTAGCTGGAGCACACACGCAGCATAATCAAGATAGAAAAAGAAGGGAAAAAATTAAAAAGACACAAAAGATAAAATAAGAAAACCTATAATAATTTTAAATGGAGAACTAGAAGCGGAGTGTGAACAAAAGGGAGAGAGGAATCTATATTTGAAAAGACAATCATTAAAAAATGTCAAACTGGTGAAAGCAGTTAAAAGAACCCACACTTAGGCACATACCATAAAATTGCAGATAGGTAGATATAAAGAAGAGGTGAAAAGTAGCTAGAGAAAAAGGTCAGATCATCTAAAATGAATGATAGCTATACTGGTAGCAGACTCCTTGACACAGTGAGGAAACATAGAAGACACAATCTATGAAGAATGGGCCCTCACCAGACACAGAATCTGTTGGCACCTTGGTCTTGGACTTCTCAGCATACATAACTGTGAGTAATAAATTTCTATTGTTTATAAATTACCCATTCTAAATATTTGGTCATAGCGGTCCAATTGAACTAAGACATTCTCTACAACATAAAGGAAAAAAACAGATTAAAATATAACTACAAAAAATAACATTTCGAATTACAAAAGCACCATAAATATAGGAGCGAGAATTGATACAATCTTTTTTGGAGGAAAATGCAACAGTGCTTTAAAATACCCTTACAGATGTATACATCCTTTGATTTCTCAATACCACTTCTATGAAATTATTCTAAATGAATAATAAATTATATGTACATAGAATTTACTGAAAAGAAGTTTTGTCATATTTTAATAGTGGAAGGAAGAAAGAAGAAAAGGGAGGGAGGGAGGGGAGAGGAGAGGAGAAAGAAGAAAAGAAGGAAGTAAGGAAAGAAAAGGGATGGAGGAAGGAAAGATGAAAGGGGCTTCAAGGATCAACAACAGGCAATTAGATAAATTGTATAATTTGTTTCACAGTATATTTATTAAATGAAGCCATTGAATTATGTTATAGATGAATATTTAATAATATTGAAAGCTATTCAAGATATATTAACAAAAAAATCAAGTTATAAGGCCATTAAAAATATGATAGTATTTTATTCACAGAGAGAACAGCTAAATTAACATAATGGGTGATGAAAAAATGGGTGATTTTTCTTTTTTTTCTTTTGTTTTCTAGAGAAAATATAAATATTTTTAAAAGGTATTTATAAAATATAATGTGAGCCTTATCCAAAGACAAAAGTTTGGTTTGGCCCATCCAATTGTATAATTTCATAAACTATGGCAGTTCTGATTTTTTTTAAACACAGAAATTTCTACATTACATATAAAATATGGCATGGAGAACATTATTAGCTAAATTAAAATGATCAAGTACAACAAATGGTGTTTATTATAATTAAGGACAGAGAATTACCTAACACTCATCTGGAAGCAGCACCTTTAAATGCGAAACAAAAAAATCACCATCACCCATTACCAAAATGAATGTACATAGAAAGCCCAGACTGCTCATTTCCTGAATTAATCACAAGAAATGGAAAATAACTCTAACTCCAAACCACATACACTCAATTTTTTTTAGGAACAGATGAAAGCAAGGGAAGAATTCATTTTCTTCTTAATGTGGTACTTGAAGTAGTATGGAGCTGAGTGTCCTAGATGAAGATAAATATACCAAATGTTAAAGAATATTATTAAAACTCATTAAATCTAATTCCCACCTAAACATAAGTGGAATGAATTAAGACAGAGAACTAAGTTTTCCATCTTCTAAACTTAATGAACACATAGCCTTTCCATTGGGCGTCAATATTAAGCAACATTATCTTGTTTAATTCTTTTTTCTTATAATAAATTTTGGTACATTGTAAAGTATACTCATTATAGTCCACAATCCCTTTAAGAACAAAAACATAGTTTTTCATAACTTTAGATTATAAGAGAGCTGCCGTCAGTCCCAGTTTTCTTCCACATAAACCTTAACGCTGTTTAGGAGTTTCATTGACCAAACATACAATCTAGATTTGTTTTGTTTTCTTCTATGTCCTATCGCATTTATGGTTCTAACTATTATTAACACATATTGTACCTTTCATTATTGTCATTTAAATACATTTTTGTCCCCCTCCCCAAATTTAAAATCTATAAAGGCAAGGGATTAGTCCTGTTCATTTGAATTTCTAACAACATCTACTTTTTTTTTTTTTTTTTTTTTGATACAGTGTCTCACTCTGTTGCCTGGGCTAGAGTGCCGTGGCGTCAGCCTAGCTCACAGCAACCTCACACTCCTGGGCTCAAGCGATCCTTCTGCCTCAGCCTCCCAAGTAGCTGGGACTACAGGCATGCGCCACCATGCCCGGCTAATTTTTT
>CAUYRT010101354.1:0-65736 GCA_963574885.1 Lepilemur ruficaudatus | reverse complement strand
CTGGTGAAACTGACTCAGGCCTCAGCCGCTGGGTGGCCTTTTAGCCCTTGTAAAAACCTTTTGGGTCTTTTCATTTCCGTTGCCCATTTGTAAATGGGGTTGTTTGATTTTTTCTTGTTAATTCTTTTGAGTTCTAGGTATATTCTTGTTATCAGACCTTTACTGGAAGTGTAGAGCACAAATATTTTCTCCCATTCTGTTGGTTGTCTATTTAGTCTAGTGGTAGTTTTTTTGGCTGTGCAGAAGCTTTTTAATTTGATCAAATCCCATTTGCTTATTTTTGTTGCCGTGGTAATTGCTTTGGGGGTCTTCTTCAAGAATTCTTTGCCTAGGCCGATGTCTGAAAGGGTCTTCCTGACATCTTCTTCTAGGATTCTTAAGGTTTCCTGCCTTAGGGTTTGTTCTGTTAACCATCTTGAGTGTATTTTTGTGAGAGGTGAGAGGTAGGGATCCAGTTTCATTCTTCTACATGTACCCATCCAGTTTTCCCAGCACCATTTATTGAAAAGAGATTCTTTTCCCCGATGTATATTTTTGTCTGGTTTATCAAAGATTAGGTTACCATATGCAGGTGGTTTCATCTCAGAAACTTTTCCAAAGAAGACAGAATAATGGCTAGCAAACATATAAAAAAAGTTCAACTTGTCTAATCATTAGAGAAATGCAAATCAAAACCACAATGAGATACCACCTAACCCCAGTGAGATTGGCCTCTATCAAAAAATCCCAAAACAACAAATGCTGGTGAGGTTGTGGAGAGACAGGAACATTCTTACACTGCTGGTGGGACTGCAAATTAGTGCAACCTCTGTGGAAAAGAATTTGGAGATTCCTCAAAGAGCTAAAAATAGAATTACCATTCGATCCAGCATTATTAGGCATCTACCCAAAAGAACATAAGACATTCTATAATAAAGACATCTGCACCCGAATGTTTATGGCAACACAATTCACTATTGCTAGGTCTTGGAAACATCCCAAGTGCCCGTCAATTCATGAGTGGATTATTAAAATTAGGTATATGTTTACAATGGAATACTACTCAATTTTAAGAAACGGCAGTGAGCTAGCACAGCTTATATTATCCTGGATTAAGCTTAAGCCCATTATTCAAAGTGAGATGACACAAGACCTGAAGAATGGGCCCCACATGTATTCACCATCAAATTGGTACTGACTGATTAACACTACGATGCTCAAATGGTGGTGGCGTCCACCAGGATTTCGGGGGTTGGGGGGGTAGACCCATAGTTGAGGGTTGTGGAGAGCATTGTGATGGGGAGGGGCACGCTTGAAATGTAGTTGGGGGTGGGAATTAGGGGACTTAACAGAGGGAAGGAAATCTTCTAAAACTGATTTATGTGAATAGCTGTACAACTTGGTAAATTTGCTAAAAATCATTTAATTGTTCACTTAAAATGGAATAATGGCATGGAATGTAAATTATACTTCAATACATTTGTCAAAAAAAAAAAAACGAAACCTTTTAAGTCTTGTGAAAACTGATGGGGAAAGGCCAGTGTCCAGTCATGTGGAATGGTGCTGGGAAGGTTCTCAGGGCAAGTTAGATGCGAAGGAGTGAGTGTCATGGGACTTGTTTACTGAAAATGGGGAATAGGTGCAGAAATGCGATTATTAGACCAGTTTAAAGTGATCAGAGCAGGACTTAGCAGTTGCTTTGACCTAACAATGATTCTCCTGAACTATTGAACTTGAAGTCCTCAAAGTCTCCCAGAGAAAAGCCAAGGGTGATGCCAGAACATGGGGCTGAATGAGTTCATAAGTGAAAGCTCAGGATCCGATTAGGGAAAAGGTCTGCCCTAGGGGAGCCATGCACATTTTATAATGTTCACTTTGCATCAATCTGTCTGGCTGTTGCCTTCTCTTGTTCATATTGTCTTCTTCCTTTCTTTCTCCCCTCCTTTTCTCTCCTTCCCTCTCTTCCTCTCTCTTTCCCTCTCTTTTCTTCCTCCCCTTTCTTTTTTTCCCTCTTTCTTCCTTCCATGTTTATTTAGCTTTTGTGGTGGTCTAATTTTTAATGTTCTAATTTGTTCTTGAAAAAACAAACTTTTAAAATCACTTATCTGCATGATGCTTAATGTGTCATCTTTCAAGGACAAGAGAGTACATAATAGAATGATGTGTAATGCACCAAGTGTATTACATAGAGAAGATAAATTGCAAATTATTTTCAAAATTGTTTCTCAGAAAACTTATTCAGTGAAACAATCTGGTGATCAGATAGACTCTAAAATCAGTCATTTGAAGCCTGTTTTTTAATGAGGACAGAAATATTACATTTTATAAGATAGGTCTACATTTCTTCAAAAATTTAATCTTTGGCATTTTCAAATCTACAGAAGAGTACAATAAACACTCTTTATATTCTTTACCTTAATGCACTATTTGTTAGTATTTTTATACATATAATTTATATCTATCCTTTCACAATTTTTTTCTTTGTGAATCATTTGAAATTAACTTGCAGATCTCGGGACACTGGACAACAAAGTACTACAGTATAAATTGTAAGAATAATGACTTTCAAAATAAGGCTGTTATCATATCTAAGGAAATTAACATTAATTTGGTATAATAATCTAACATATGATATTGAGCATATAGGTTGAAATTTACCCATTTTTTTTATAACTTTAGTGTTTGAATTTTTCATTGAGCAGCCAATCAAAATTCATGAATAGTCTATTTACTATGGCTTAACCTAGTTGCACCATATTCTAATTTTCAGTTTTTGGGTTTTTTTTTATTTTTATGACACTGGTGTCTTGTAATGGCCCACACCAAATGTTGTCCATAATAGCCACATTCTGTATTTGTTTGTTTATCTTCTCATAGTTAGATCAGGTTAAACATTTTTGGCAGGAATATTACCTAGGTCTTACTACTTCCTTTTCTCAGGTAGCAAAGAATGTCGGGTTTCCTATAATGTTATTTATGATATTATGCATTTGAATACTTGCTTAACACAATGTCCATCATATTTTACCATTTAAAAAGTACATTTTTTTCCTCATAATTAGTAAGTACACTGTGAAGTGATATTTTGAAGTTTTTTGAGATATTTTAAGAAATTCTGTTTCCTGGTATCCTTGCTAATCCTTGAGAGAATAAATTATTACTTTAGGATACAAATTTTTTATTTTCCAATCCCTTTGTGCTTGTGATTCTTCTTTAAAGCCATTCAATTTTGTTGTAGTAAATTATAATCATTATTCTTTCTTATACTCTAATTTATGAAATTGGCCACTGGAAACTTTTTCAATTCAGCTCTGGTCTGTCCTTTTGATCCCATTAACCTCTGAATACTTCTTGCCTTCGGATACAATAAGATGTCCCAAGCTCACTTTGTACTCTCTTGACTAAGCCTGAAATTAGGGCATCTGATTTAAAAAATCATCATTTCTTTTAATGGAATATGATATTTTGAAAAGAAAATGTGGTTGTTAGGTTTGATCCTTGCTACTAAGGTGGCAATTGATCTAGATGAGAATTGGGTAAACTAAGGCCTGTGGGCTAAAACCAATCTGGCTCCAGGTTTTATAAATAATGTTTACAGAACATTATCAGAACAGATGTATTCTGATGTTTACATGCTAGCTATTGCTATTTTTACACTACAATGGCAGAGTTGAGAGGCTGCAACAGAGACCATATGGCCTGCAAAGCCCAAAATGTGTACTATCTCATTGTTTACATAAAAACAATTTGCTAATCTCTTACCTAGATGCTTTCAGTGGATTGGTTGTAATATATATATTTTTAAATGTTATGAGTTGATTTCTATTCTGGTCAAAAGGATTCAATAAAGACTGGATCTACCTCTTGCCTAAAATGACAAAAAATAAAAATAAAATAAAACAACACTAAACTAAAAATTTTATAAAACAGGGGTTTCAAGACAATAGGTGTCAAACAAATTAAGATGAAGGAGAGAAATCTCTGAAAAGCAGAAAAGAAACAAAGTGAGCTCTACAACTCTCTCAGCTTATTGCCTTGTGAGAGTTTCCAGACCACAGCATAGGGAAGAGAAACCCAGATGGAATCTGATAGACTCTCAGAGCTGGGGAAGTGAGGCTGACTGTAAGGTAATGAGGTAAGAAAGTTGTACAGAGAGAGAAACCTAGAGGTTATCAGAGGGCTTCTCTTGAGTGTTAATTACAATGATTAGAACACACATGTGAATAAACTATCAGAGTTCAGGAAAAAAATTATCCAAAAGCATTAAAGTGAATGGATATGATGTACACACAGGACTAGAACCAGTGCACATTCCTAATCAGGTAAGTGGATAAATTCCTAATTCATGAGGAGTGTGGGGTAGTACACTTAAGTTCTTGCCTCCATAGTCGGAAATAATTAGCCCTAGACTGAGCACGGCTCTGTACTTTCCTAGCACTTCTTAAAGCAAGACCCAAAGGACCAAACTGTTTCCATGTAACTTAACAGAGGTTCAGAACAAAGCTTAAGAATGTTTACAGGACTACAAACATATCTAGCGCCCAATAAGATAAAATTCAAAATGTTTGTCATCCAATAAAAAGGTTGCCAAGTATGCAAAGAAGTATGTATGTTTGACCCTTAATGAGAAAATAATAATTCAATTGACACTGAAATAGAACTGGCCAAAATGTTAGAATTAGCAAAGATATTAAAATGGTTATAACTGTATTGAAGATGTTTAAAAATATTAAATAGGAACATGAGGATATAAAAGAAGACTTGAATCTAAATTCTAAACATAAAACTTATAATATGTAAGACAAAAAATACAGTGAATGTGATTAGGGCAAATTAGCATAGCAGAAAAAAAGAAGTGAACTTGAAGACAGCAATAGAGGCTATTCAAAATGAAACAGAGAGAAAAGAGAATTTAGAAAAATGAACACAGCATTGGTGATCTGTGGAGCAACTTAAAAAGGTCTAATATGCACATGAGCAGATTCTCTGAAGCAGAGAAGAGAAAAAAGGTTACAAAAAATACTTGAAGAAACAATTGTCGAAAATTTTCTAAATGTGATGAATATTATAAATCTATGTATTTAAGAAGCTAAATGAGCCCTAATCACAAGAAACATAAAGTAAATGACACCAAGCACATGGCAATCAAATTGCTGAGACCAGTGGTAATGAGAAAATATGAAAAGCATTTGAGAAAAAAAAAGATACTTGACGTATAGAAGAAGATAATAATGACAGCAGAATTTTCATCAGAAACAATGTGAGAAGACAATGAGCAAAATACTTCAAAGTACAGTACTTTAAAAAAATTGTCTTTGGTAATATCATGCTACTCTCTGACTTCATGAGATCAATTGTTTTAATATTTACATCCCACGTATGAGTGAGAATATGTGAGATTTGTCTTTCTGTGATTGCCTTATTTCACTTAACATAATGTTCTGCAGTTCCATCCATGTTGAGAAGGATAGCAGGGAGGGGGTGATAAAGTGGGTATAGTTAATGGGTGCAAAAACAGAGTTAGGTAGAATGAACAACATTTGATAGTGCAACGAAATTACTATAGTCAACAATAAGTTAGGGTACACTTTAAAGTAACTAATGGAGTGGAATTGGAATGTTCGTAACGCAAAGAAATGATAAATGCCTGAGGTGATGGATATCCCAATTACCCCGATTTGATTAATACATATTGTATGCCTGTATCAAAACATCACATGTACCCTATAAATATATACAACTATTATGTGCCCATAATAATTTAAAAAACTATCAACCTGAAATTCTTTATACCCAACAAAATGTATTTGAAAAACTACAGTGAAAACTCATTTCTCTATGAGAAACGGTAAAGGAAGTCTTTGAAGCATTAGAAATATACCAATTATTAACAAAAATATGGGTCTACAAAAAGGAGTGAAGAGCTTTGGAAATAGTAACCATATAGGTAAATATATAAGATTTTTTATCATTATTTAAATCTCCTGTAAAGAAAATTGATTATTTAAATAAAACACTTGAGAGGTTTATAACATATGTATAAATAAAGTATATGCCAACAATAACAGAAGTCCAAGAGGGAGAAATGGAAGTATACTCTAAGATCCTTACACTATACCTAAAGTAGTATAACATCATTTGAAAAAAGACTATGATAAGTTTATTAATGGGTACAAAAATATAGTTAGGAGAAGTAAATTCTAGTGTTCGATAGCACAGTGGGGTGGCTGTAGTTAACAATTTATTGTATGTTTTAAAATGGCTAGAAGAGAGGATTTTGAATGTTCTCAACACAAAGAAATGCTAAATGTTTGTGCTTATGGATATCCCAATTACCACAATTTGATCATTACATGTTGTTTGCATGTATCAAAATATCACATATATCTCATAAATATGTACAACTATTATGTATCAATAAGAAAGATCTAAAAAAGGATGTATACTATAAACTTTAAATCAAAGACTAAAGTAACAAAACAAACAGTTACACCTAATAAGCCAATGAAGGATACAAAATAAAATTATGAAAGTCTTCAATTAATTCAAAAGTAGGCAGAAAAAGAGGAAAAAGGAAACACAGAGCAGATGGAACAATTGAAAACACGATAAGATGGAGTCAAAGTCAAACTTAACCATATCAGCAATCACATTAAAGGCAAATAGTATGAACAGTTCGAGTGAAAAGGCATAGATTGTCAGACGGACAAAAAAGCAAAATTAAAATGTTTTTTCAGCTAGGAAAAAAAAAGGAAACACACTTTAATATAAAAACCTACATAGCTTAAAAGTAAAGAGATGGCAAATATATGCTATGAAAACAGTCAAAAGAAAGCTGGAATGGCTATATTAATGTCAGCTATGTATAATATAATTATGTATGATTATTATATATCATTCAAAACAAATAATATTACTTGAATTACATAAAAATGTTCATTTCAAAATTATAAAAGGGTTAATTCATTAATAAGACATAATAAGCCTAAATGCTTATGCCCGTAATAATAGTGTTTCAAAATACATAAATCAAAACCTGATCAAACATCAAGGAGAGATACAGAAATCCAAAATTTTAGAATTTACAATATTCTACTTTCAGTAACTGATAGAACTAGTAGACAGAAAATCACTAAGAAGATTTGCATTTTTATGTGTGTACACATATATGTGTATGTGTATAAACACACGCTCATTTCTTATTTCTCTTTTCTTACATAAAATGTGGCATACTGTGCAATATGTATCTCTTTATACATATATCTATTCCCTTGCAGCTTGCTTTTTTAACTTAATAGTACACCTTGGATGTAACACAGTATATGGATATCTTCATTTTCAGCTATATACATTTTCTTTCATCATTATTTACTCAAATTAGTTTCCTATGGATGGCATCCTGTGGATTTTCACTATTTTGATTTTGCAGGCAATGAATAAGCTTGCATATATACATGCAAAACTTTGTATATATACATATAAACCATATATATGTGTATATATGTATGTGTGTGTATACGTGTCTGAATATGTGTGTGTGCATATGTGTATGTGTGTGTATGTGTGTGTATATATACAGATATGTAGTTTATCTTTAGGGAAAATTCCTGGAAGGAGTGAATTGCTTTTGTCATGGAAGATATTTCCAGTTTCACCTCTACGACATTGTACACATTGCACTCCCACCAGCAGTCTACATGTTTCCCCACAGCCTTGCCTACCTATATGTTGTCAAGCTAAAAATTTGCAAATTTGATAGATTAAGAATGTCACATTGTGGGTTTAATTTGTATCCTTGTGATCATGAAGTTGAGCACCTTTTAATATGTTTAAAGACCTGATATCTCTTCTTGTCTGTACTGATGTTTTATCTATCTGGTCTTGATGTTTAGGATCTCTTTATCAGGGAGATAGTGATTTTTTGGTGACATAAATCGCAAATATTTTATTGTAGTCATTTGCCTTTGTTTTTGCTTATGGTACATTCTGGAACATGAAGTTTTTTTGTTGAATTTACAAAGTTTTATTGTTTTTGAATATTTAGTTATAATTAGGAAAACTTTCCCTTACTTAGTTTATAAAGTAATCCATCCACCTATATTTCCTTATAGTGTTTTTATAGTTTACTTTTTTCCTCTACTTAAATTCCCATTTCATTTGAAATTTATTATAACGAGTAATGTTAGGTGCAGAGCCAGTTTGATTTAGAAATGACTATCCGGCTGTCTCAATAAAATTTATTACAAAAATTTATCTTTTCCTCTGTGGTTTGAGATACTACTGTTACTATACACTAAATTTCCATACATTCTTAAGTATCTTTCTGGTTATCTACTCTGTTCCATTGGAGCAACATTATATGGCTTTAATTACAGAGGCTATAGTGTATGTTTTTCTATTTGGCAGGACTGATACCATCTCTTATTATTTTTTCCTAGGAATTTTCTAGCTATTCTTGCACGATTCTTTTCTTTTTTTTTCTTTGTTATATTTCAGCATATTATGGGGGTACAAATGTTTAGGTTACATGTGTTGCCTTCCTTCCCCCATACCCCCCTGGAGTTAGAGCTTCAAGTGTGTCCATCCCCCAGATGGTGCGCATCGCACTCATTATGTATGTGTATACCCATCCCCTCCTCCCCCCTCCCATCTGCCCGACACCCGATAAATGTTATTCCTATATGTCCACTTAGGTGTTGCTCAGTGAAACCAGTTTGCTGGTGAGTACATGTGGTGCTTATGATTATTTTCTTATGTAATTTTTAGCATCAACTTCTTAGCTTAAAAAATGAAAACTTATCATTTTTATAAACATTGTGTTCAATTTATATATTGATATTGTTGATTAATATAAAGCTACAGATTCCTTACTACTTATGCATTAAGATACAGAATCTAGTTTTCCTTTCCTGGAATCTGAGCTGGCCATTGGTGACTTGCTTGTTTCTTAGAATGTTGCAGAAGTAACATTCTGGGACTTAGAGAGTAGGGCAGGAAAAGTCTCACAGATACTTTCCAGGTCTCTTGGAACCACTTAATACCTAGACACCATGCTGTGAGGAAGTCCAAGAGCTCCATGGACAGGAACCAAAGATCCTGGTCAGTAACCCTGGCTAAGTCAACAGCCACTACCAACGAGGCAGCCATGTAAGAAAGTCTTTTTAGAAGCGGATCCTCCAGCCCTACTAGAATTACTGCAACTGATGCTGTATGGAACAGAGATGAATTATACTTACTAGGCTCTATCCAAATTGCAGATTTGCAAAAAAAAAAAAAAAAAATGTGCACACACAAAAAAACCTAAATTATTATTAAAGGTTATTGCTATATTAAACTATTGGTAGAAAAATTACTTTAGGATAATTAAAACTAGATAGATTTTTTTTAACTTCCTACTTTGCACTAAGATACCATTGTAATGTCTTTATACCTTCATTTCTCTAACTTATTCTATTAAAAATAAAGAATGTTGAAAGGATTGTTGTATAGTTTATTCAAATAAACATTTTACCTAAAACACATTAATAATACAAGTAACATCTTAATAAAATATTAATCCTTAATAGCATAGCATTAGAATTGTCCTAACAGAATGAATAATTTCTAACAGTTAAAATCAACTTGTTCATTACTTTTATCTACTTTAAATAAGTATTAAAGGCAGTTAAAAAGCTATCTGTGCATCAAGTCCCTTTATAATAAAATAGAAGGAAAAATCTGTAAAAAGAAGTAGGGATTAAATTATTACATTATTTTCTTGATGCTAAATTTCATCCATTTAACTCTGTTGCATTTTTCAATTTGGATCCTTCTTATGATTGACATGTATGTTTGATGCAGTCTTTCCCCTACCTCAAAAAGATATTGTTAAATCAAAGACATATCTCAAGAGTGAGGAATTATGTATACATCTTGAGGCATTTTCCTTTTCTTTCTAAAATAAAATTAGCATCTATAGATATATGTCCAATAACTGCAAGAAGATTCTTCCGGCATTTTGTTTGAAATAACCAATACAGGTAGATAGATATCCCAACTTGCACAGGAGGTAAGGAATTAATGGATGGACTATTCCTATTTCTCTGCTAAGGCATTGACTTTTTCAGCCATATATATATAGCATGGAGTCAGTACAGTGTACAGTGGTAACAGATGCTGAATCCAGACTCCTTGGTTTCAGATTCTAGTCCTTCCATGATACCTATGTGACCTTGGCAAATTTTTACATTATAGTTTCCCAGAGTATTCAATGAGTTAATACTCATAAAGCACACAGGAAAGTAATTGCATATAGTATGCATCATGCAAGATTTTGTTTAATTAAATAAAGTTAAAAG
This sequence comes from Lepilemur ruficaudatus, assembly GCA_963574885.1. Classification (NCBI taxonomy): domain Eukaryota; kingdom Metazoa; phylum Chordata; class Mammalia; order Primates; family Lepilemuridae; genus Lepilemur; species Lepilemur ruficaudatus. The sequence goes on along the minus strand of CAUYRT010101354.1, from coordinate 55,420 downwards.
GCAGGGAGGTACCTGAGAAGGGGGAAAGCTAAATAAGTATTTTAGGGGGAAAAAGGAAAGGAAAAATAGGATCAACATAACTGTCACAGGATTTATTTAGGCAGCTGCTGTTTCTTTGCATCAACTCTTATTCACTCATATGTAGCATCTCTGTAGCAAATATGAAAGGTGCTTCTGAAAAGTTTGCAAGCCTTTAGAAAATTCCAAAACCTAAATATTGCAGCATGGCATTCTGTTATGTACACATTTTAGTACAGATTGTTATTTTGAGAGAGTGTAAGCAAAACTCATTATAACAAATGAATTTTGTGTTCTCAAGATTTGTCTTTCTCTTGGTATGTTATCATTTTGAGCTACAGTTTTTGGAAGCGTATATGACAGGTGTACTTACCAACTCAACTGTGTCTGAAAGAATTATGTTTTGAAAAAGAAAATTTGCCATTGCAAACCTTTAGTTGCCTGTCCTTTCCTCATGTTAAAAGTATTTCTGCTTGAATTTGTTTACTTCATTTTGCTCAGGTGTATTTTATTTATAATTTATACACTGCCTATATCCCAAGTGATTTTAAAATAGATTTTTAAGATTGATGTATAAGGCAACAATTAAAATAAAAATAGCTCAAACTCAAAAAAAAATAGCTCAAACTCATAGACATATGAATATATGAGAGGGTGAGGTTCTGAGTGGAAAAGTATTAAGACATGTGCCTAAAACCTTGGTAAAATTAAATTTAGTTTTGAGTTTCCTGGTAGCCAAGATAAAAAGGAGCACTGATTAAAATAAGTATTCAAAGTTAATTACAACTGATAACTGTTTTCTTTTTTATATCCTGAATTCTGAAAAGCATTTATTTAGTGGTTCCTACCTATCCAGAAACATTATTTTCTACAGAGTTTTTGCAAAAGATAGAGATGTTCCTTGTATTCCACCTCCCTCCTGATTAAAGTCAAAGATGTACCATGCTAATGCCATTGAGCAATGGTCCCCAACCTTTTTGGCACGAGGGACTGGTTTCATGGAAGACAATGTTTCCATGGACCATGGCGGGGGAGGATGGTTTCAGGATGATTCAAGCACATTACATTTATTGTGCAGTCAAACTTTTCTGCTAATGATAATCTGTACTTGCAACCGCTCCCCAGCACTAGCATCACTGCCTCAGCTTCACCTTAGATCATTAGGCATTAGCTTTTCATAAAGAGCGCGCAACTTGGATTCCCACCTCCCCATGCACAATTTACAGTCGGGTTCCTGTTCTTAGGAGAATCTAATGCCACCACTGATCTAAGAGGAAGTGGAGCTCAGGTGGTAGTGAGAGCAGTGGGGAGTGGCTGTAAATACAGATAAAGCTTCTAGAGATAAAGCTTCACGTTTGCCGCTCACCTGCTGCTGTGCAGCCCAGCTCCTAACAGGCCACACTGGTACTGGTCTGTGCCCAGGGTTTGGGGACCACCGGCACTGAGTGAAAGTGTAAATTGGTTTTTGATTTGGGGTTATTTTGTTTGCTTGCTTGTTTCTTTTTAATGAGACCCAGCTTACGTGATCCAGTTATGTTGCCTTATTCTCTGGTGACAATTAGAATATTTAACGAAATATTTCTCAAAAGATGACCCTGCCATTACCTGCATTAAAATCACCTGAAAATTTGTTCAAATATATATTCCAAGTCCTTAGCTCAGTCTTACTCAATCAGAAACTTTGGGACTGGGTTACATTAGTTCAACTCCTCAAATGATTGTTCTGAACACCAAAAATGGCAAATCAGTTTCTTAGGAAAGTAGACCCATGGGAAGGGATCAAAGGCAATTCCTTGTAGAATTTGAGGTTTGAAGACTTTGGATACTACTATCCGAAGTTTTACAACTGATAAATTGATAATTCCAACTCAGTTTCGTCCTTATTTTTTTTTTTTTAAATCAAACTCACAGAGATAGAGTAGAATGATGGTTACCAGATGCTGGAAGGGTAGTGGGGAGGAAGAGATATAAAGGGAATGGTTAATGGGCACAAAATGCAGCTAGATAGAAGGAATAATATCTAGTAGTCAGTAGCACAATAAGGTGATTATAGTTAACAACACTTCATGTATATTTGAAAATAGGTTAAAAAATGGAATGGGAATGTTCCTAACTCAAAGAAATGATAAATGCTTGAAGGGATGGATACCCCAGTTACCCTGATTTGATCATTTCACATTGTATCCCTGTATCAAAACACCACACGTACCCTGTAAATAGGTACAACTATTATGTATCCATAATAATTAAAAATTGCAAAAATTTAAAAAATAAAAATAGAGGAAATCATTTTGTCTTGCCTACCAGAAACAATTGTTTTGAGACATTAGACAATAAATGTAAAAATGCTTTGAAAATCATGAAATAAAAAAGAGGAGCCAGTTTTTATGATTGTCATAGAAAACATGTAGAGTTAGGGGATTGTGTGACATAGAGCTTTGAGGTCTTACGGTGTGTTTGACTCCTGAACACCACTCACTGTGATATCTAACACAAGAGCCTTCAATTCTGGGGCTGAGGGAGTCTAGGGATCTTTCTGCTTCTTAAATAGAACTTTAGACAATCCTTCTATCTTTAGACTTGCCTTCACCATCCTTCCAACTACTTGTGCTGCCAATTCCTGGGGCATTGGGAGTTCTACAGTGCAAATTGAATTGGTTTTTGACCTTCTCTATTTGGCAACCTGGGAATCAACTTTCTTAGCTAAAGATTTATTTCTTGTCTTTCTGCATTATAGTTTCCAAAATAGTGCTATTGTCTGTTTTCTCTTCTATGTTATTGTGAAATTTTTTTCTCTTGCAAAAGCACTTTGCTATCATTTTTAAGGAGTACTGGAGAGTAGAGGATGGCTAATCTAAGGTTTTTGCTTTGAACTTATTTTTTAAAAAATGCTTTATCATTAGCTGGAAACGTGATTCACACCCTCGTTTTAGGATGTTTTTAAATATGGTGCGTATATTTTGCATTCAGCTAAAAAGAATCAGAATCATCCCACCCACTCCAAAGCCCCAGATCCAGTTGCTTCATTGTCAGTAACAAGAAAGAAGGAAAGAAAGGAAGAGGAAAAATATGACAAACACCTTTTTCCTGAAAGAGGAAGCTATGAATAATGGATATTAATTTTGAAAATAACACTGGGTTGTGATCCCTGTCTACTGTACTGTGAGAGTGATAAACCTGAGTTTCTAAGTGCATGAAGACGTTCACCAAAATCCAGTAATGGTGCTTGAAAACAATTAGTGTTTAGCAACCCTACCAAGAAAACATAGATAATTAAAGGAAAGAAAAATGTCATAACTTATAATCTAAGTTTGAGAAACCTAACAGATAGGCAACAATCTTTATTATTAGTAGGTGCCGTGGCTATACATATTTATTCCCTAAGTCCAAGATACCACATAATCCAACTATTGATGGTCAAGAGGACATTGGACTTTTGAAGATAGAAGTCCCAACTGTTTCTCCTTTTCCATAGGTCTGTTGCTACCAGGTGTGTTATTAGGAAGCTATTGTATCCCAGATTACCCTTTTATTGACACTCTATTGGGTGTAATTCCATTAATTGCTTTATATGAGAGAGAAATAGCTCGGGATAGATAAGTTTTGATGAAAAATGAGAGACATGATCTGTGACTTAGGGTGGAATCTAGGCTAGTGACATACAAGAACAATAATCTGAATTTGTTAGATACTTCGGGAATCCTACTTCTAATCTCTATACTGAAGCATTATGAGTACTCTAAGCTTAACATGTCAAAACCAAAGAACCCTCTTGTTCTTTTGGATGACTTCCAATGTGTCTACTCCTAGTTGTGTAGGCTCTTGCAGAGCTGACAAAAATCAATCAGTAGGAAGAAGGCATCAAAGCTCTCTTGCTACTTTGCTTTGTTTCAAAGCTAGTGGTGCTGCTAAAATAAGTCTTTCTTGTGGATTACTCTTGCTAGTCTCTCCCCAGGGCCTACTTCAAGGGTATGTAGTTATAGTGTTGATTCCAGTGCTGTAGAACTGTGATCTCTAGCACAAACCTGCAATGATCCACTGAGTCAAAATACCTTTCCATGGTTTAAAATGTACATTGTACTCTATTCATACAGTACTACATTTATGGTTTATAGACATGCATTGAATGGAAGTTCATCTTCAAAATATTTGTAAAATTATCCTATAAAAGAAGAAAATTATTCAAAGAGAATAAATCTACCAGGTAGTCTTATTTGAGGTTTCTGTGAAGATAAGCACACAATTATCATATTCGCCTCCTCTCCAACAGAGAAATGTAACTCCAGGAACTTGAAGGCTAGGGCTGTCTCATTAGACAGGTAAATCCCTTACCTTCCATTGCCTATTTTTGTATTTTAATTGAAGAATCTTGTCTTACCATTACCATTAGCATTATTGGGAACAAAACAAGTGTAAGTAATAATAAAATATCCAGTGGAAGAAAACATAAGTGTAGAAGAATTTTACAGTTCAGAAAGGTGTCAAATTCTGCTACATGCATTCTCATACTAAATTTAATGGTGATATGTGAGCTATTAAAAACAGAGTAGATTAAAGGAACAGTATTTTACAGTATTTTTTTTTCAAATGAGCACGTGGTGATTTCTAAGACTGCTCTACTTGCTGACTCTTCTTTTTGCTGAAGTATCAACTGTTTGTGACAGCTGAAATGACAATCACTGCATGACATAACCATATAGCTAGTGTGTACAAGGATATTTCAGAAATATTAACCATGTGGGAGTCATTTAAAAAGCAAGTAAGTATGACAAGAATCATTTAGTACTTAGAAACTTCCAGAGCAGCAGTTTAAAAAATAGCCTTGGGCCACAGGGTCTTTCTTTTCAGCTAACATATTGGGTTTATTATATAAAGAAACAAATTATGATACCTTGATCTCCCATTCACAGCACTGCTAGCTTTAATTCTTGTGTGTACCTTGTTGTCGCTTATTTCTGACTTTCTGGCCTTCTTTGTGTGTGTGTGTGTGTGTGTTTGGGGGAGGGGTTTCTTCACTGCTTTCATCATTTGCATGCTTGTGTTTGTTTTTATCTAGGAGGTATAGGTTTGTGGTTCTATATTTTGTCAAAAGTTTTCATCACTGTAGTCCTCCAGCCCAATATCCATCTGCAGACTATGTGAGATTCCTGAAAAGTCATAGGCATTTTGTTCTGAATTTACTGACTTATTCTTAATTAACAGATAAGTGGATTTCATCCTCCTGTAATCTGTTAGTTTGTGTAGGTCTCCTGTTCTAAGGACATACCGAGAGAAAATGTGGTACATGTTCTAGTAAAATGAGTGGTTATTCTTGCTATTCTGTAGAGACAGTGGAGGTAAGTGAATTATGTTCCACTATGTCAGCCGCATGCTAAATAGAACTTTATCTTTTCCACACAGTGAAAGCATCTAGAGGGAATGCTAAGTAGTTTCCATTGTGCAGTGGATCACTCATTAAAGTCAATCGACATCCAAGGAACACTTATTTCAGTTATCACAGCTATTGGGGGAAAACCTGGTTATCAAAGAAAGGCAGACTACCACACTGGACCAATCATCTCTTTAGTTTTTTTTCAAGTGAAAAACATACTTAGGAGTCCATTAAATACATTTTATGGATACATGCATTGAAATTCATGTCCCCCAACTTTAAAATGTTTTGCTATAAGTTTCTGAACATATATGCATTATTAAAACCTCTAGAAAGTTATTGAAACAAATTGCATGGATAGCTGAAGATCTGAAGCATTGTAGTCAATTAATAGGAGAATGCCATTTTGAGTGTTCTGTGGAATATGATGCTTTAGATACGAATTCAGTTTTACAACCTAGAGGTAAAAACCAAACAATTACGTGGCACAAAAAGTGTTTTAATATATTATTTTTTAATCTAAGACACCATTAAAATGCTCAAATCTTACTACTAAAGTGAGGAATGAAAACCAAAATACATGATGTTCTCCACCCTTAAGTCCATTTGCCTGGTGAGAAAATACTAATTCATATTTTATTTGAACGTCCCTAATCCATCCACTTCACATTACACTTGGAGCTACCCTGCTATGCTGAAAAAAAGTTTGGCTGAATTTTGGATTCAGTCATTACAGCTTTGTGTGATCTCAAGTCAATGAACTTCTCTGGGCCTGAGTTTCCTTGTCTGTAAACCAAGAGAGTGTGAGAGAACTCATAAAACATTATTAATATTTTAAAAGAGTAGAGAACAAGCATGAGTGAATAATGTCCAGTTAAGGGTCTGTCCCAATAACCCATTTGAGAATGTCCATGCCTTTCATTCTGTGTGGTAGGTAGCAGCAGAGATGGAGGGAAATGAACTAATGAATGAAATATTGAGATGAATAGGATCAAGAGAATTCAAAGTTGAGTAGTGAAACCTTGTAGAATTTCTCTAGAATTGCAAGAGAAAAAGTTTAGTTAAGGACTCTAAAAATTATGATACTTCAAGTTTATTAAAAACTTACTACAATGTGTCTTAATAAAAGGTGAGTGGGGTTATCTGCATTTTTCAGATGGAGAAGTTGAAGGTAAGTATCTTTCTTAACTCTACATGGCCCATAGGTGGGTGCATCTGGATTTGACCCTACATCTGTGTGACTTCAAAGTCCCAGTTTTCTTCATTAGATGAAAAAGCCTCATACTATGTGGTAAGGGTACACGGTTATTATTACACTACACAGTGATTTGTGAGGGTATAGAGCAGTAATAACTCCCCTTAGAATACTGAGTTTACCTTCCAAAAAAAGTATGTCTCCTTTGATTAGATATTTGGCATGTATCTTGCTAGAGCTTTTCATCAAACATAAGCTTTTGTTGTGATTAGAGAAATGTATGCTAATCTTAAGCTATCTCTTAATGCAGTTGCAATTCATGACTGTAAATTATCTAGAATCATTAAGTAAATAGCATAACCTGGCTTTTGTGGTCACTTAGTGAAAGTCATTAGAATATCATTTCATAGATTAAAAGAGAAGTTGACCAATATAGTTAATATATGCAGTCATCTATTTATGCCATATACATCATAGCCGGGCAAATCAGAGCATGAAGCAGTGTGTGCAGTAGCATTTGGAACCCTGGCTAATCAGATGACAGCAGTTCTTTATTAATTAAGTTGGTGTGGGTTGACTGCTGAAGGCATTGGTTTGTCAGAAATCAACTGAGAAGATCGGTGCAAGTGTTCGTACACAGTAAATTCGTTAATCATTTCACTCTTCATTGTATGACTTACAATTCTGTTACCCTTCCACTGAAGGATAAACAAGGTATCTTTCTGCTAGCCTTTGTTGCTGAAGACACTTGCTTTCATGACAAAGAACAGTACGCTAAAAAGAAAAATTTAATGTTCAATTCTATCATCAAATAGACCTTTGCAGGGCCATTTATGAAATCCTAACCTTAATACATAAGGAAAGAATAATGAACTGAGACTCAGATAATTTGCTTCTAGGCATAATTATGCTACTTTTTAAAAATATTAACCTTGACCAAGTCACTTTATCTTAGCGTCCTCACACAGGAAATGAGGAGGTTGTACAATTTAAGGTGTCTTTTAGCCATGATATCTCAAGACCTACTCCTCTATGTTTAATTTCATAAATTATATTTTAAAATATTGGAATAATTTTTGCAGCTTAAGTGATAAAGAATTTATTCATTTGAAGTGTTTTCTCTCAAAATGGCTACATTCTTTACCATTCCAATTTATGTTTTATGAAATAATAGATGTTTAATTCCCCATGGAGAATCGGAATCTTTTTTAGCCATTAACATATGACTTCATTAATTTTATTTAACTCAATCAGTGACATTGAGACATTTGACAATGCCTGGAAACATTTTTGATTATCACAGATTGGGGGACGCTATTGGTATCTAATAAATAGAGGTCAGGAATGTTGTTTTAAATCCTACTTCACAGGACAGCCTATACTCCAAACAAAGAATTTACTTGCCCAAAAATGCCAACAGTGTACTTATCCTACTACGTGTGTTGAGAAACTGTATATTAAATATGTACTTCAGAGTACAGAGGAACTAGATTGGGAGTCTCGATTTTGTACCACATATTATAAACTGCACTTCAGGAAAAAGATACATAACTTTATTCAGCATTTTTAAAGCATCAGTGGTACTCAGTTGTAAATAATTATTTTTTGTTTCTATGGAGGAATATTTGGAAGTCAGTGGGATAGATGGTAAGAGCATGGAGTAAGCAGATGTGAGTCCATATCCCAACTTTATCGTTTAATAATTATATGACCTTGGACAACTCCTCTTTTGAGTTTCAATTCTTTCATCTGAAAAAGTGTTTAATTACGTCTTCCTTACATTGTTGTAAGACTCAAAATAGAACATTAAGTGATTATAACTAAAAGTTTTAAGCCCCGTTTAAAATGGACACATAACAATGATTATGGTAACAATGACTTTAGTGAGTAGTATGGTTTTGTTACTGATTTGCTAAAAAAAAAAGTCTATGAATCAGGTTTTCTTTGCACAAAGCTGTTTAACTTATTAAGGTTTTATGGCAGAAAAGGATTAATAATATATGCTTCTGTTGAAAGAAGAAAATAGGACAAACTCAACTTTTAAAGAACTTTTTTTCCCATTTAAAAATATATGGAAAAAATAATTTTTTAGGCTATAAAAGAATGTACTTGCATTTATAGAAGCTAGTTCCAAAATAATAAATAGCATTGGAAAGATACTGTAAAGCATTGTGCCAAAAAGGAGAAGCCTCTAAAGATATTAAAACCGCCCACAAATGAATCAGTTGAAAGATGACTAGAACTGTATCGGTAGCTAAGCTGGGAACAGTTTTCAGCATGCCCCATTTCTAAACATTCCATCATTTCTGCACTAATTTGTTCAGTAAGATCAATAACTACAGAAAATGATCAAATATAAAGTAGTGAATTCACAGACACCTGAAAGCCAAGTTCCTTGGGAATAATCTGTGAATTAGTGTTATTTTTTTCCATTATGAGCAGTCTTTTTTGCCCAAAGGAATCTTGCCTGATGAGTAGGAGTATATTGTTTGAAAGAAGCACAGAAGTACTTCCAAGGTGTTTTTCCCCTTTAGCAAACTGTTGGAAAGATGGAGGAGTATTCAGCATAAGGTATGCTGTCATTATATTTATTCTGGGCCTTTCAGCACTGTAATTTATTTCTGTGCCAAGACAATATGAATTGTAAAAAATGTACTTCACAAAATGAAACAATTGGACTGGATCTCTATTGAATTATGCACACTTCTTAGCTAAAAGAATGGTATTTTCTGAATAATAAAACTCACATCCTTTGCAAAAGCAAAATACTTAAAGTCTTTATCAGTACATTTTTAAGGGCTATTCTCCCATAGGACCTAAAATGAACTTTTGAAAAATTTCAATGGTTCTCTGAAACCATTTGTGTAGAACAGATTGTATCCACCATCTCTCTTATGTTTTTACTAAGATGGTTTCTTCTAGTAATGAACATCTAAGGGGATGCAGCATCTAAATTTTAGAAATACAAAATCATCTTATTGTACATGAAGACACTTCTAGAATAAGTATGATCAGATCATCTCCTTTATGACAAAGAAATTGGCAGCTTGGGTGATGGAACAATTAAAGGTGTTAAAAAATAAGCACTAGACAGAATTAACAATTTCCTCTGCTGTGATCCTAAAGTAGGATCAATGAAAGGATGTTTCCATTCTTTGAGCACTTGTGATAGAGAAAATAGTCTTCTGATGCATTCACACATGTTCTCATAAAATCCTCAGAGCCACCATGCAAAGTGAAGGAATGGTATTATGTGCATGTCATAGATGAGGATATTAAGCAGCAGAGAGGTTAAGCTCATTCAACTAGTGAGTAGAAGCTCTTAATTTGAATCCAGATATGAAAGTCTCCAAAGCTTAATGCTCTTCCCTCTGAATCACACTGCTTGAATTATTTATTGTTACTTTATATGTGTTTCTATTTCAACACTTCCTAAACTGCTTTGAATCTCCACTGCTAGATGAGTTCTTCAATGCCAGGGGTAATGCATGTTTCTTTGCTTATTAGATATTCTGTATTAGTGACTGGCTTGGTGTTTGTTATAAATATTTGTTAAATAGATTCCAATGTTGAAAACATACAATAAATACATCTTTCTCCCCTTATCAAACCAAGGTGGTAGAATAGCATACTTGTCAAAGCATTTACATATTCTGAAGATTGATGTTATATAAAAATGCTTCATTATATTTCTGTTGAAGTGACAAGGTTTCCATAATTGACACTGAAGAATCCAACATGTGCAAACAGTGCTAAACTTTTAGTCATGTTACCAAAATAAAACCCTCTGAGTATATGTTCAGAAATAGTTGTCTAGGACAACTAGAGAAAATATAACAGATATGTATTTCAATGGGAAACATTTACATTTTACCTATGTGTTTGCATACATGTCTTACTGTGCAGAGGGAAAAAATAAATTGTCATTGAAAGACCTAAAATAATAGTAACCAAATACTTTTGGTAAATTGTTTTCATAATATGAAGTCTGTCACAATGTTATTTATGATTTTTGGATCCATAATTGGTATTAGTTTCTAGCTCCCGTCAGTATTATAAGGGAGTGCTGTCCAGTGCATTTTGTTTATATACCTGACCTCTCCTTTAAACACATGTAGGGCAGAGACTGGCTATTCATCTTTGTATCTCTGTAGATATCTAATGGGTGAAGTTGTACTTTACCGTACTGTTGTATAATGATTGAGGATGCAAACTGTGATATAATTGGAAAAAGCATCATGCCTGGAATAGAAGTTCTAGCTCAAATTTTCTCTTCAACGTCTCTTGACTATGAGTTCCTGGTAAATGATATCATAGTGTTGTTGTTGTCGTGTGTATGTTTATACTCACAGAAAAATATTTTGAGTTACTAATAAGTAATACTGTAGTACTACGACACCTTTCTACCTCTGCCCATAGTATTTTATTGATGTAGACAAATACAAGGCAAAGAATCTTCTTTTAAAAAATTAAGTACCAATTAATAGGATACAATTGTTGTAATTCTGGACAAAACCATAAGTTCAGACCTATTTCCCCCGAAATGGTGAGAGTTAAAAGCTGCACTGTGGAGGGAGTTGAAGGCACGCTTAATGTATCCGTGTAAAACAATTTATTGTTTGTGCAGGAAAATTGTGTTGTTAGAAACAGTGCAGTCCTGTTTTAATCAGGGGATGTCAGAATTTAAGGATCTTTTCTCCTGCACAGAGATATGATTAAAAGATCAATCATTCCCTAACAGGGACTCTCTTGATGGTGCTCTCTTTCTTTGAAAATGATCCCACTTCTTTTTGGATATGTCATAGATTCATTGCTATCCTGAGGGGGAAACTCTGCTCCAGTGAAAAATTTACAAAACACTCATTGGCATGAATACTAACTAAAATGACAACATAGATGAGAAGCTTTATTTATAATAGTTTTTTTATGGTACCCACACGAAGATATCTTGAATTCTAAAACAACATAGTTTTCAATTGCATTATTAGAACTATTAAAAATACTTATTAACAAACAGAACACTTATTATTCCAACTCACATAAAAAGCAAACCTTAACATTCTATCGTATATAATTCAACATCAAATCTTTTGCACATATTCTGAAATAGGAAATTTGTGCACTTAAATACAAAAATTAAAACATACAAACACAAAATAATATTTAGATTTTACTTTACATGTATTTTATTCTGCTTTTTAAACATGACAGCATATTGCAAACATCCATGTATGTCAATATATCTTAAAAGATATTATAATGTTGTTATTATATGATATTATAATGTGCAGCAATGGCTGCATATAGATTTGTGTGGATTTAACATAATTTATTAGTTGAGTCTTTAAGTTATTTCCATTTAAATTTTTTAAACATTGCCATAATGAAAAACACACATACACACACATATGCACACACACACATACGTATATGTATGCACTCATATAGCTTTATGGGCTTTTGTGATTATTTCCTTAGAATAAGTTTCTACAGGTAAAATTATGGGATTAATAGGCATATATATTAATATTTCTTTTGTATACATTTTTAAAAATAACTAATTTTTAGACTTACAGAAACATGGCAGAAACAATAGAGATTTCCCCAACATCTCACACTCAGCTTTCTCCAGTGTTAATATCTAGTTGCTAGCATAACCATATTACAATTGTAAAAAAACAGAGAATTACATTGGTATGATACTATTAGCTGAACTTCAGACCTTAATCAAATTTCATTATCTTTTCTGTAAAATAGCATGTTGTGCAATACCAGTATCCTATATAGGTTCCCACATTTGATTATTTTCCCTTAGTCTCTTCCATTGTTTATAATAGCAAAAGCCTAGAAACAAATAAAACTTCTTAACTTAGTAATACATTATATCTCATTCAGTCACGCATGCGATCTACAAATGTTTATGTGTCATCTATTGTAGGCTCACGGGATACAACACGCTTTCCTTAAGAAGCTTACGTCTAGTAAGAAGAGAGAGACCTGTGTATAACATGATTGTCTAACTGCTACAAATTGGAAATTTTCCAGGTTATCATGAATTCAGAAAATAAGCAGTGATCAAATTTTCCTCAGGGAGAATATAACTAGACTTCACAGAGACAGTTGCCAGTCTTAAATATGAGAAGGTAGTTACCAGCTTATTTGGGCTTTTAAGGCAGAAAGAAAAAAAGGTGCTAGCAAAAGTAAAGAGCAGGAAGATACCCAGCTGAACTAAAAGGCTCACAATTCAAAATGGGTGCATTTTAGGGTCATATAGGGGTGGGGACAGTTGACTCAGGCAAAGTAAAGAAATGATACTGAAGTGCAATACAAGTAGAAGCTGTATCTGGAAAGGACTTGCAGTTATTGTACTTTTCACGGTCACTATGTGTGTCCTGGAGGACGACAACCTTGGGTGAAACCCTGGCTTGACCATCCTTTAATGTGGTAGCCGTGGACAGCTCACTTCCTCACTAAGTGATAGTTTCTGTGTCTTTAATATGGGAATAATAATATTTAGTTCAAAGGGATTTTGTGAGGATATAATAGATATGGCAAACTCCCATGCACAGTCCATAGTACATTATCACAAAAGTTAAAGCTATCATTGTTTTATTTGCATGCTATGTTTAATTTTTTCCTATAGACATTGGAAATGATTGAATTCTTGATTTAAGAAAGAACAATGTGGTGACAATGAAGAATGGACTTAAGGGACTTGACAGTGAGACTTCTCAAGGAAAATGTTACATCTGTTTTGTGTGTAGAGGGTGGCGTACAATCTTTTTATATACTGTTTACGTTAGTTTCCTGGGCTCTTGTTACAAAGTACCACAAACTGGGTGACTTGGAACAACAGAAATTTGTTCTCTCACAGTTCTGCAGGGGGGTTTGAAATCAAGGTATTGGCAGGGCAGTGGTCCTTCTGAAGGCGTTAGGAAAGGCTCTGTTCTAGGCTTCTCTCCTGGCTTCTGGTAGATCCTTACCTTGTGGCAGCATCACTCCAGTCTTCACGTTGCATTCTTCCTGTGCGCGTGGCTCTCTCTTCATGTGCTTTCCTTTTTATAAGAAAACCAGTCATACTGGATTAGGGGCCTACCCTGCTCCAGTGTGACCTCATCTTACTTTAACTAATTACATCGGCAGTGACCCTATTTCCAAATAAAGTCACATTCTGAGATACTGGGGGTTAGGACTTCAATATATGAATTTGGGGGATACACGATTTAAGCCATAACATTGTCCTTTCTAACTTCAAAATTAGATGGTCCTTTCTAAGGTGTTCTCCAGCACTGTGGTGATGATGATAGGTGAGAACTCATTAATACTTTTTAGTTATAAATTTCGTAATGGAACAAGCTGCCTCTGCTTGTTGGTGATAATCAAAAACAAACCTCACCATTCAAACACTGGGCAAGTGTGGATGGTGTATATAACTTCTATTTACTTATGTGTACATTCTCAGATAAGGCAATTCAAATGATGTAAGGTTTTTAAAAACCTTAGTTAAAATACAAAATTTTGTTTGCCATTTAATTAAAACTATATAAGAATGTGCATGTATATGCATGTCTGAAATCTAATATACTACAAAAAGTGTTAGTTTTACTATGGTAGTAAGATTATACCTTTTTTCCAAAACTGTTTTTAAGCTGATATTTCCTATAAATAAGGAGAAAGCAGATAAATTAAAAAATCAGCTGCTTTATTAAAACAGAAAGCTTTGAATTATAGATCTTGATTTTCATGCAGTTTGAAAACAGTCATCATTATTCTTAGAACATAAGAAGAGCTAATAAGTGCTTGGTGCCTCGATGTGGTTATTAATATCACATCTCAAATGTGACAAGAAAATCGGGCAGAGTATGAGACTATTTTACTGCATCATTTTCATTTTTATATTAACTATTGGCCCATTGCTCAATGCTGAGAGAGTTAACTTTAACCTCGCTTAGTCACATTTTAACTTAGAGTAAGCATAACAAAGTGATGTATGCCTCATTCATTTACAGGAATATTACGAAGTATCATGGCAGGTTTTGATACTGGAAAAATAGTTTTGAATTCAGAATAAAAACGCTGTGCTTTTGAGTATGATAAGATGAGAAATAGAAATGTGCCATTTGTTAATCATGAGTTATGGGTGGGTTTTTTTGCAGAAGTTCTGTAAGTAGCTCTATTTAAAAATGAAAAAAAATGCACAAAGGGTATGAAGCTATTTGGGGAACAAAATGTAATCACTGAAGGTGTACTTTTTCATATATTGGACTAATAAATAGTTCAGAAAGTCCTTTGTAAATTTATCAAAATGCCATCTTTAGGTACTGGGTTGGAAAATTAGTGACTGCTGGAGTTGAAGTGTGTGACTGTTGCAAGGTGTCCCTATATGCAGGGACCTATCAGTTTTTATCTATTGATGTAAATCAAAGATGTTAATCATAAATGTTGAGATTTAAAATGTCAGAAGTTCTTAGCATAAAAATAAAGGCTGAAAGTCAAGCATCTGTAGTACTGTAAATCATACCTACAACAAGAAAACAGTACTTAAAAAGTACTTAAAAGTATCAAATTCCAATATCTAAGAATGACATAAATAGCAAATAACTTTATATGGTATAGTGGCAGATTTCTTAATTTTATTATTATAAAATGGCTTCTGTTGGCCTTAAATTACTCTAGATTGGGAATGGTGTATCCTTAGTACACTCCTCACATATATGCTGCTCACTCTTGAATACAAACATGGTCATTAATATGTTTGGAAAAATATGGTTTTGCCTCTGTGGCAAAACTTTTAGCTATTAGAAAAAGTAGCATAAAACCTCTAGTGAAATAATACAGGAATTGGATCATTTTCCCTTAACATTGTTAACCACAATGAGAGAGAAGACCTGGATATGAAATAACTCCACACTTCACTATGCTTGTTCATGTAACAATATTTCTCATGCCACTTTAAATTTAACACTTTGTCCAACTTTCCAACACTTTCACATGTATGTTATTCCTTTTCTACTCCCCATGATGCAGAGGAGGTAGGTAGGGAATCCCATTTGACAGGTGAGAAAACTGAGGCTCTGAAATTTTAAGTATCTGACTCAAGGGCAAACATAGACTAAATCTCGAAAGACCTGTGTATAGATTTTGGGTCTTCTAGAGGTCAGTGCTTTACTGCAAACCATTGTAGTTAAAATGGTATTTTTAATGCAGAATGAGGACTTCATGCTTATCAGAGTTTAAATAAGAAAATAATAGTATATCTGTAATCACAAAGCTATACTGGTCTTTAAGATTTTAGCAGAGTAACACTTGGTATTTATGTGCTACCTTTCTTCCAAAGAGAACAGAGAAATTTTTCAAATGTTATTAATGCTATTAATCTATACCTGTAAGATAGCAGATAATTGCTATCAAAGCAGATGAAAACTGTCTCAAATGCTTAAGGTTTCTGCATAATGTCACTGTTTACAGCAGGGTCTGTTCTGACACCTGATGATGTAGAAATCTTTAGGTGAAAATTAAATCCTGGCTGCATTCTCAATGGCTTTGGACAAGTTATTAAACCACTGAGAGCCTCTGTGCCTCATCAATACAATGGGGATGCTGGCAATGTCTCTTGGATACTTGGCTTAAAGATTGATGAGAGAGAATGCCTAAATTGCCTGAGAGAAGGCTGACATGTTCAAGAGGACATGGTCTTCCCTTTTCTTCTTCTTCCTACCAGTTAAGATACTTCTTTATGTTTTCAGCTTAGGTTACCTCAATTAAACCTAGTTACTATTTATCCCATTATTATACATATATATTTCCATAGTTTTATCCTCTAGTCAAAGAGCCTATTATAATGTGCCTCTTCCAATTGGATTGTTTTATTTCCTCTTGCTGAAAAATAGAGGTCAGTGTCACTTTATAACAGCACAAATGATTATACATTACTCAACAAGTAGGGAACGTTTTAGCAGACAGACCTTTAGAGAGTTACTGTAGGTTTTTGCTGGTTTAAGCCTTGTCAATAAACAATTGATCTCTCAGAGTAAAGGGATTTGGAATTACTGAGTTATATTTTTAAGAATTGTAATGGTATGACAAAAGAGCTGGTTTATGATAAAGGTTGATTTTTTTAAGTACTAAATGGAGATTTTTAGGTAATTCTAAGATTTACATTATCAGCATCAATTTTTTTCTCATGAATAATCCAGGATAACTGCATCTGATCAGAATGCATTTTCTTGATTCTGTGAAAATGTACTCCTGGGGAAAATAGTAAAATACTAAAATTGGTTGAGCATAATTTATATTAAGTCATTACTTTACCAATTAACTAGATACTAGTACTATTTAATCCCTGATGCAATTCTTAATACATAATGATATGGTTATGTCATTCACATAGATGAAGATAATGCCTTCCTATTTGCCATGGCAGTATACCTGTGCATTTATTCTGAAAGCAGTATCAGAACATCGGTGTATACATTAAGAGAAAAAGCATTAAAATATGGTATTTTTTACTATTTTTTGAAATACTGGACTGGTCCATTAAGTTCTGGTTTGCTGAGCATGAGTTTTGCAGTGATGATAAAATGTAAATTTTGCAGGAATGGATGGTTGTATCAAGCACAGTGCCTAGTATCTTACTATCTTACTTGCTTTATTGCATTTAGTTTTTTTTTTTTTTTTTTTACACTTAGTTCTTAATCCTGTGAGCTCAGTGGTATTGTCCCATTTTGCACATGAGGAAACTGGGGCATGGAAAAGTTAAGTATCTTGTTAATGTCAGACAACTAGTTAGAACCACAATTCGATCTCTATCTAACTACAAAAGCCATGTTCTTTTTTGTTTTTTTAATTACATGCAGTCATCTAATATTCATTAGATGTCTGGAGATCCATGTTAAGGTTATGAAGTTTTTTTTTCATTTTCTGAAGTAATAGGAGGTAAATGAAAAATACACAAAATTATAAACTTCTTTTGTTAGATTTCTGGAAAAGGTGAAAGAGAATATGAGAACAGACAATAGTAGAATGGCCTTGTCTAAAATTCACTTATTTCACATGTGCATTATTAGCCATTATATCAAGAATATTTACTGAGTTCCTATTGTGTACCAAGCACTATGTTTTCATGTGATTATCTGAACTTTATAATGAGGGTGCCTAGGCTGGGTAGGTTGTCTGTCCCCCAGGAATTTGTAACTCTAGTAATGGGAATTTGGGATCTATTTTTATCATTACAAATATTGATATTTTTCCATGTTTGTGCATTGCAAGATTATTTAGGCTAACTAAATTTCTTTGCTTCTTCACTTAAATTACATCAACCAGTGTGGTAGCATTATTTTTTTTTCCTATGCTGACCAGATGTTTTGATTGGCAGATACATGTTTCTAATTTATAAAACACATTGATTATTAATAAATTATGTTTGTTAGTCTTTGAGAACATGAAGTTTTGGATTTAGTATAAAGGAGGAGAGAAGCAATAAAAGAGAAGAAATTGTTGTTGATTAAATGTTTGGAAATGATTGCACTGATGTCTATGTGGATCTTTCTTAATGAAATATTTTTGTCCTTACATGGATGATCATCAATAAAATATTCTTTTTTTTTTATTTTTGGTCTTCAAAGTTGTTGACTTTCAAAATGACAGAATTCCAGGTTCATTTCATTGTACATATATATCTCAATTGACCAGCCAGCCAGCTCAGTCTTCAGAACAGATCCATCAATTGTTGTAATGCATCTAGGAGCTTCAGGTAGCAGATGTAAATTAAGCAATGTAGTAGAATAAAGAAAGTTCTGAGAAGTCTTTACATAAAATAATTCATTTGAATATCAAACCATAGACAAATAAGAACAAAGTGCTTATTAGTAGAGAGAATGACACTTTACCCTATATTTTTAAACAACTTTATTATTCTTGGTGGCTGATAATACTGTATTAATTACCACTTATTGATATCAGGAACCAAAATATCTAATCATGTTTGATATCTAATTCAATGTTCCAAAAAACATTTGATATTTGTGTACACATGAAAAAGAAGGTTAAGAATGGGCACACATGTACCTCTGGCTTGGACAATGCAAAGGCAGTGTAAGTAAACAAAATGTTTATACCCCCATAATATTCTGAAATTGAAAAGAAAAGAAAGAAAGAAAGAAAAAAGAAAAGAAATTTGCCCAAGGTTATGTAGCTTGGTATTGAACTCAAGCTTTCCTGAAACAACAACAACAACAACAAACACGATGGCTTCTATTATGTCACATTTAAATGCAGTGTACTGGAGGATATAGTGATAGTATCATGGCACATTACTGAATAACAAAGAAGAATGAATTATTGATACAAGAACTTGAATGAATTTCAAGATAATTATGCTGAGTGGAAAGCCAATTCCCAAAGATTATACACTGTGTGATGTGATTTATCTAATATTCTTGAAAGGACAAAATTATAGATATGGAGAACAGATTAATGGTTGCTAGGGGTGATGGAGGAGTTGGTGTAAGGTGGGCAGAAGGGCGTTGGATATGGTCATAGAAGAGTAACACAAGGGATCTTTATTGATGATGGAACTGTTTTGTATCTTGACTCTGGTGGTGGATACTTGAGCCTGAACGTGTGATAAAAGTGCATAGAACTACACACACATACACACACACACACATGACTATAAGTAAAACTAGGGAAATCTGAGTAAGATGAGTGTATTATATCAATGTTAATATCCTGGTTGTAATATTGTCCTATAATTTTGCAAGATGTCATCATTGTGGGAAACTGGGTAAAGAGTACTAGGGATCTCTCTGTAATATTTCTTACAACTTCATGTGAATATACAATTATCTCAAAAAATTTAATTCTAATAATCATAAGATGCAGCAAAAGGAACCTGGAAAGGGGAAAATTTCAGTGAGCTTTGGAACCTGCTGTTCTTCCCGTTTTCTAAACAGCCAGAGAACTGAAATTGTGATGACTTTGACAGATTGTAAAATTTTAGCAGGCTAGGAGGCAGATCAACAAGACTGGAGGTTAACAGGGCCAGATGGAAATTAGAACAAACAAGGCCTGGCCATGGGACCAGAGCTCTGCTATGTTCCAAATCAGTGCAAATCCCCCATGAAGAATTTTAGCCGGTGCACTCTTCTTGGTTCCTGACAGTGGCCATTCAGCCCCCAGTAATTGCTAAAACACAGAAAATATACATGCTATGTTTTTCAGATAATATGAAGTATTTTTGTGCTTTTAAAATGAAGGTGATGTGTTAAATGAATAACTTATTTTATGTGTGTACTTTTGCTGTACTTTTCATATAAATTCACAAATCAGGAAACATTTAATTCAAATTAGATTTTTATTGTGCACATGTAGTCACAGCATGCTGGAAATATTAAGTAAATATATATCATTAGTCTTAAGAATGCCTAAATTGCACATTTCAACATACTCCAAACAAAGTGATTATCATATTTGCTTATAGTTATTTGTTTGTATGTATCTTGCCTGACTAAACATCAAGTCTTAGGATTGTGGAATAATTCTTCTTTATTTGTTTGTGTCTCTCTTCTTCCTTTGACCACCATCCTTTTACTCCAGGCCTGAATGTCTAGCATAATAACATGCAAATAGTAGATGCCTAATTAATGCTTGTTGAATTAATTTAAAAGTGAATGATAAGGGAAAAAAGTCTGGCAATATAGCTTATATGAATTTTCAAAGCATATTAAATTTCTAGGGAAGAAAATTCTAAACAGAGTCAGAAGTGAGGGAGCTGAAACCCAGGGAAAGAATATTTGTATAGTCATCAGAAAAGTGCTTCATCAAGGACTAGGACAGGCTGCACAGATATCCTGGCAGCTGTCAGGTGAAAATTGCCTATCATCTGGCCAGAAGGGTGGTCTAGAGACCAAGATTCACACCCAGGGATACAAATCAGAAGTCGAATATATGGCATGTTGTCTCTCACCAGACCTAAATGTTGTGCTATCTTGCATCTAATTGGAGCTAGATGCTGGAATATCCTTCAGACATCCAGGCTAGTCCAGAAACATATGAAATATAAACCTTTCATGCATGTAATTTCATGCATCTCATTTATGTTTCTTTTG
The DNA here is from genome assembly GCA_963574885.1 of Lepilemur ruficaudatus. NCBI lineage: Eukaryota > Metazoa > Chordata > Mammalia > Primates > Lepilemuridae > Lepilemur > Lepilemur ruficaudatus. The sequence goes on along the minus strand of CAUYRT010101354.1, from coordinate 34,728 downwards.
TCTGCTTTCATTGCTTGGTTTTCATTTGCCTTAATTTATTAATAAATTTGTCATATAAAATCTTCAAGTTGCCTATAAATTATTGAGGAGCAAAATTGATTTTTACTTCCTTAGCAAAAAATTTTTAAACCAGGATACTTTCAGATGATACAGATACAGATGAACAGAAATATTGTTGCCAAAGACCACCATATAAATTTGATAACTTTATAACCAATCTATGAAGCTTATGCATTCTAAACATGCATTTAAAAAAGAACATTTTCAACACAGAGAGGAAGATAGGGAGATATAAATATTTAGCTCCATGGGAAAAAAGAACTATCATCAATATAGACTATAAACAACTAGGCATTATGTGTAAAAGGACTCCAATAATTTCCATAGCAACCCTCCCTGTATTGTGTATTAATTTTCACATTTGGTAGGCACAACAATCAAACCTTGGAAACATTAAGTAATTGATTCAAAGTCATACAAAAATACCGGAGATGGGGTTAAATTTGAGGGCTGATGACAGAGCCCTATTCATTCTGCAACACCAAGCAGCGTTTTCAGAACAAAATAAGAGAGAGAGAACAAGAAGAAGGGGGAGACCTTGTTTCATATCATTTAATTTTTAGTTATCTACAATTTCAGCTGTAATTTTATTTATTCCTATCCAGTTCTGTATGTGGGACTGTATATGTATCATTTCCTGTTTGTCCCTTATCTTGCTATATAGGAAGCACTCATGTTATTGCCTGTTGAAGTGGCTTCTGAATTGAAATACAATACATGTAGTTAACCTGAGTGCCCACAGGTCTTAACATGACAAGGGAAGTTCATTCTCACAGAGACTCTTATAGTCATTCAGCAAACATATGTTAAATGCTTGCTGTGTACTGGGAAGACTGTGTTTTATGTACTGGGAAGACGAAGATGAATATGACATGATTCCTGCTTCTAAGAAACATACAGAGTGAGACTCTGTCTCAAAAAAAAAAAAAAGGAAGAAAGAAAAGAAACATACAGACTGGTAGAGAGGGCTATGTACAAAGAGTGACTAGAGGCAGCCATAGAAGGAAGCAGAAGGCCATTGGTTGTACAAAGAAGGGCAAGCTTAACCGTTCCTGGTTATTATGAAGCTGTGGGGAAACTAGAGCAGGCTTCACAAAGAATGTGATGCTTGACCATATATGGAAGGAGCAGTAGCTGAAGATGAGACTTAGAGAGGTACTCTGGGTCAAATTTTAAAGGACCTTCTACCCTTTCCAAGAGGTTAGACTTCATTCTCTTAGTAAAGAAAACCATTCATGGGCTATTTTTTTTTAAATCAGGTGAGTCAGATGTAAATTTCAAAATGATTCCTTTGGCAACCGTATGGAAAAATGATTTTAAAAAACTGAAAGCAGAATGTTAGTTAAGGGGGAAGACGTAATCTAGGTGAGAAATATTGGACTTCACAGTAAGGCAAGGTCAGTGGGAGTTGAAAAGATGGGTAGATTTTATAGATAATTAAAAGAACTTGTTGCTTTACAACATGCTGGAATTGAAGAGTCTGCAATAACTGGGTGGTTCCATTAACTGACAGAGAAATTATAGTAAGTAGAGCAGGGTTTAGTTGGGAATTAAATGAACTGGTTTAGGTCTGTTGTTGAGTTTGAGGATAGTCTGGAAACCACCAATTAGTACTGAGCCAGTCTGTCAGTAAAAAGATTTTCATTCCTCTGTGCTATGTAGCCTAGCTATAAAAGGAAAAATGTACAGGGAGATTGAAGAAATGATCTATGATCTAGGGTTGATGAAAGATAAGTAGATGGGTTGACTGAGATTTTCAGGAAAAGAAAAATGTAAGTAAAAAAAAAAAGGACAGGAAAAAACTGATAGATTGACAGAAAATGTGCAGCTCAACAAATTAAAGGTTCCAGGATTTCAAAAAAGATAAAAGAATGAAGGAGCTGAATGAAAATAGTTTAAAGATTTTACAGGCAAAACTAATTCTGAGTTATATGGTATTCTATAGATTAGGGTTATGTGACTGGGTTACTGAAATTATGTGGGGATAAATGTTTTATAGGGGAGGAGATAAAAAAGACTGAGAAGGTAGGAAATTGGACAGGTTATCTCCATGGGTCACAATCACTCAATATTATTACATGAGTTAGGTTGGAGAGGTATACTGTAAGCCAGGAGATAATTTTTGGTATGAATGTAGAATGACCTGGAGGTCAGTGGAAGAAATGATTAAAGGGGAGTAGAGGGTGGTATAGTAAAATTATATTGGTCTCAAGGAAGAAAAGTTTTTTAAAGAATGGATTAATTATATTCTTAACCTTGAAGTAAGAAGCCAGGATAATACCTGGGGTAGTATCTGTATCCAATTTTAGTAATTGTTACACCATGATAAACTAACTGCATGTACACCATGGCTAGACAATGGCCACCAACAAATGAGACATGGAAACCGGCTCTATGTCCTAAATAATACAGCATGTTTTATGATACCAGTTATTCGGAAAGTGCATGCTGAGGGAACAATTAATTATGATTGGGAGAAGAAATCAGGGAATGTTTTATCAAAGAGAAAATGTTGGACCAATATTTGAAAGGTGTATAACAATTTGGCTGAAACAAACAAACAAAAAAAAGCAGAGAGAGAGAGAAAGGTAAAGGAGTATTTTGAGGCTGGAGTGAAAAGAAGATGAGGATGGGAAAATTTTATCTTGTAGAGAAATGAGGTTTTGGACACTTTGTTTTGTTTTGTTCTGTTTTCTTAGTAGGGGCAGTGGTATAGACAAAAGAGTAGGAGCTATTTTAGTTAGAACTCATGAAGAATTCAATAAAAGATGCTGAGCTTTGTGCTAATTTGCATTACTATACTGCAACTTTCTTAGGAATTTTATTTATTGTATATATTGTTTCTGGATAAACCAATTTGTGTAAAGGTGACTTAGTATTAATTTGAAAAAGGAGATGCCATTTTATGGATGATCAGGAATATACCATTAGTATTATAAGTCACCACCATCACAGTTCTAGAAAATCCTCAACTAAAAGCAAAAATTAGAAGGTCAAAATGCAACTTTTGAATTAACTTTAAATATATTCAGTCACCAGTTTTTAAAACAATGTTCGCTTTGTTATGAAGTGGTAATTTTTTTTTAAATTCTAAAAAACTAAATTCTGTTTAAGTTTTAATTCTGTGAATGTCGAGCGACAAAATGGATCAAAATCATGATCCTGGTGTTTGCTCAGTGACACTGTTTTATGACAATGTTGAGATTCGGGCATATATGCAATGTATTAATTGCAAGTAGTTGAAGGAGAGGAAATTTGCTGAAAATCAAGTTAGACCTGCCACTAGGAGACACGTATGGAAACTGATGTAACATAGAGACCTGGATAAAATGTTTATTTGTCTCAGTTCTTGGTTCAGAACACTCTTTAACCTGGACCAAGAACTGAAGCAAATGTATCCTTTCTGGATTCAATTTAAGCAATTTGATGCCTTGGAATTGGAATTTGAGATGTGTGAAACTGGGTCAGATTTTCTTTCTGCTTTGGGCTATATATTAATATATGTATTATGTGTGTACGTGTATATAATATATATAAAACAACTAGAACAATTAGTCTTAAAGCTTGCCCATTTGCTTCATGTTAAAGCTGTATTTTTATATCCTTTTTCCAGAAGGAGTTTTAGCTACATATTAATAATTTTCTCTGGAATTTGTTAGACTATCTAATGCATGATGACAGGATTGACTGTTAACTTTGTATATGTTTAGTCTATTCTGTCTTCAAAATATATGCAACATTTTCTGTCCTTTGAGATGAGATAAGCAGAAGTTGTTTTATATGATGAGTACTATTTTTTTTTAATATGGTAAAAAATGGGAACATGAAATGTTTGTTCCAAACCAAGGTAACAATGACTTTATGGTCAGTGTCTGGATATGAAAGAGGAATAGAGGAAGATTGATGTTTTGATGGATAATAATTGACTCTTAGCTGTTCTCACTTTTTCAAAGGCAAGGATGAATTTGCACTGATGCTTTCTTGCTGTCATTCTAAATAATATATTTCTGTGGATCGAGGTGTTATCAGTAATTGTAAGTAGGTATTTTTGTGACAGTCCTCTGGAGCCCGTGTGGTGCTTCCATCCTTGGCCTCTCAACCTTCCCTGGCTGATGTGTTTGAGGTTTGCATTTGTGCACTTCCTACCTCTTAGGAGGGAAAAATCTGTACAGTCTTTCTAGTATTGTTGTTACCAGGAATTCTCTGAGTAAGAAGCATTTTAGGCTCTGATTGAGCACCTGGGCTCTATACTCATACTGCCAGTAAGTACTTGCTAATGCTATGATTGGGCAGGTCATTTAAACTCTCTACATCATGTTCCTTCACTGACAATGGGAATATTGATGGACAGTAACCTACCTCACGGGGACATTGTCAAGTTGAATAAGCAGTCATGTGATGCCCTCAGTATAGTGCTAATAAATGCTCAAATATTGCTTGGTATTGTACTTATTTTGATGTTTTTTGGGAATTCATTTGACTACCTTGTCAACCTTATTTCTGAAACACTTGAACATAATATCTATAAAGGATTCTGAGATTCATGAAATTACTTACTAAGAATTAACAGACGGTGTAAGCCCTATTTAGTAGGAAAGTGGGCTGAGAAGTCTGTTAGACCTGATTTGAACCTGACTATGCCATTTACTAGTGTTTTTCTGTGGGCAATTTGTTTAAACTTCTTTTGGTCTAAAAGGCTTCTTACTCATTTTTGAAATGGTGGGAATAATAGTACCTACCTCATAAGGTTTTAAAAGAATTAGATGGAAAGTGTATATACACCACTTCACATAGTAGCTGAATTCAAGATATGATAGCTATTGTTATGATTAATATTATTTTCATAAAAAGATCCCCTTTAAGAAGTTGTTGCTGCCCACCTGTAATAGCAATAGTGATTACTGCATAAGCCATGATATTCCATGATAAGTTTTTTAAATTGTTGCCTGAGGTGTCAACAAATTATAAACTATAAAATAGTGGATGTTGAAACCTGAGGTTCATATCAAATTTAGATATTTCTTTAGTTGAAGAAAGCCACCAAAGCTATTGTAATTTAAGGAGTTTTCTCCAGCATGAGAGAATATTTAGAGGTTTTTATTAAATTGTCATTCTATATAAGTTGCTGGTCTTGCAACTGTTGACAGAGATTAAAACTGTGCTTTTCATTATAGGGCATTCTGTACACAGCACATATTTTTGTGGCTAGTTTTACAAAATAAATTTAAATATTGCTTCTTTCCATTTAGTATTAATATGCAGCTGGCATGTGTTTATAAATGATGTATAAGTCATTATATTTTGCTGCTTATAAAATACAGAGAGCTTATATGATTTGCTTTTCTTTCTTTTTTATCCCCTTGTGTTCTCAGTGTAAAAAACTATCCTTTCTCCACGTTTCAAGTCCTCCTTCCCTTCTCCTGCCCCCACGACTTGAATAGTGCTTCATACACTGTTTGAAAACACTACATTTAGTGAGTGCTGGCATTATCTTTTTGGGAAACAGAGTTGAAATTTCCCCCGATCCCACTAAGCTTCCTCAGCCTTGTCGTTATTGAGAATGTGGAATTGACTCCAAATAGGAGGATCTCCAAGTGACAGAAAAATCACTGTTGCTGAGATGTGAAAATTAGAGAAAAGGCTGGCTTTGATAACATGGAGGCAACAACTTGAAATATGATTTTCTTACCCCGTTTCACTTCCTATTTTCATGGCAATCAAAAACTTAATTATTTAATTTTAAGTTAAGCATTTACTGTGAGCAAATCATATACTCTCATTTAACTTCAGATCCCATCCACACAATTAAAACACAAGTAATTTCCCTTACTTGGTTGTTATGATCAAAGAAGATAACATATCTAAAGGCACAGGATAAATGATAAGGTTGGGAACAGTGTGTCAGGCATTATGCTTTATGCCTTGCATATGTTTTCAAATTTAATAATCATTTCAACCCTAAGAGATGCATATTATCATCATATGAAGAAAAAAAGGGCAAATAAAGACACATGCTAGTAAATGGTTGTTGAGCTTGATTTTAGTCCAGATCCAGCTGATTTCAAAGATAGTGGTTTTTATTTTTTTTATTACAATATACAAATATAAGGTATTATTATTAATTATATATAACAAGTGCCCCTTATTTTATTTAGTATACTGAAATTCAAACTTAGTAAAACAGAAAATAACTTGGAATGATTATTAATTTTCAAAAGAATTCTTTGCTTTTGAAGATACAACAATGTCTTTTTTAATAGAACATTTTCTTTTAGTGCAATTAAGGTACAATTTGATTTTTAAAGACTTCATTTCTATACAATTTTCTAGGAATATATGTGTACTAGTTCATTTTGCATTGCTATAAAGGAAATATCTGAGAATGGGTAATTTATAAAGAAAAGAGGTTTGTTTTGGTCACGGTTCTGCAGAGTGTACAAACATGGCATCGATAGTTGTTTCTGGCGAGGGCTTCAGGGAGCTTCCCATCAAGGCAGAAGGTGAAGGGGGAGCAGGTGTGTCACATGGTGAGAGAAGGAGCAGAGAGGGAGGAAGCGGTGCCAGGCTCTTTTAAACAAACAACTCTCACATGAGCTAACAAAGAGAGAACTTTCTCATTATCATGGGGAGGGCACCAAGACATTCATGAGGGATCTGCCCCTGTGACCCAAGTAACTCCCAATCTGCCCTACCTCCTAGACTTGGGATCAAATTTCAACATGAGATTTGGAGAGGGCAAACATACGAACCGTATCGATGTGTTTTGAATAGACTGATGTACCCCTACAGTTTCTTTTCACTTTGAGCTCAGGAAATACATGAAGCAGGTTAAATGTCCGAACTTCCGTAGTGTGCTTTCCATGTCTTCACAATAATGTAAGTCTGAGGTATACCTGGGTAATAGATGTAAACGATGTTTATTGCTCTAATTTCCTTACAGGCCATTAGCTTTCCACACATTTGGGCTTTAAAGAACTAGAGGAAAGGAAAAAATGCCTGTGGAATTCAAAAACTCAATTTTTAAAATGTGCTGAAGTGGTCCCACTAGATCTTTGAGCTCATGTGTGATGTCCAATTTAGAGCATATTGGAAATATAAGTCACAGAATTGGGTTATTGTTTGCTTTTTTGCTTGTGTTAAAATTACATACTGAAAATTTGCACAAAGTGAGCGTGTAATGGTGAAGATATTGGAAATTTGAAAGTTGTATCTTAATTGAATTGACAATATATACATCTCAATTTAGTATTTTCTAGGCCATAGCAGTTAAAATCATAACTAAGCTATTTTAAAACCCAGTGAGCGAACAATGGAATGTTATTCCAAAAGCCTTTAAAGGTGAATAATCCTTGCCTTACATCTGATAATTCAGAAGTTATTGCTTTTAATAAAGTTCTTTTGCATTGTAGATAATGTATTATTTCACACTGATAGAATGTAATTTGTGCTACCATTTTAATCCTCTCTGCCCCAGTATGGCACCAGATGATTCTTACCATAATGTTAGCCCTTATCATTAGACCATTTAATGGCCTTTCTCTTTAATAATGGGAACTCATTTAATAATGCATGGTTTGTGTTACATTAAAGATAATTACAGGATACCTAGTAGTTGCTCTAGTTAAAAATAAATTTAAGTAAGTTGCTCCCAATATTACAATAAACACAAAATGAAGCTTATTGGTAATTACTAATTATAAGACAAAATCATTAAGAGCCCTGTGGACAAGAAGAGAACAGACTTGAATCATTTTTTATGTGTGGTTAAGACATATTCCCAGGTTTTATGAGCTATGAGGATTGAAGTTATTCATGTCTTACGAAAATTAAATGCTAAGTGTGTTTTAAATGCATCAGTAATTTGAAGTGTCCTAAACACTATTATAAAAATGCTCCCAAAATTCCTACTTAAACAGTATTGCGGGGTGATTTTTGAGACCTTAAGTTAATAGTTATCACTGTTGCCCTCAACCCCTGCATAGAATGAGGGCTGCCACAGTGATCCTGAAGAAAAGAGGATATTAGAATTCCATTACCAGAGATAGGCTAGAAATCAGTGATTGAAGATGGTGAACCCTAAGTTGATAGGGTGTCACCTAAGGACTCAAACCTGGGAAATTTGGTAAATCAGTCTAAAAGTACCAAGATTGGGTGATCCTCCATGATTCTGAAGTCAAGACTGAACTTTTTGTAGATGCTGTGTCAAAAAGTAAAACACGATGAGAGGGTTAATGTGAGCATGGACAAATCATTTACCATTCCTCTACCTCTGATTCTGTCATACAATTAAAATAAAATTAATGCTCCTCTCATTTAGCTGAAAGGATCAAAACCTGAATTCATGAGATGGGGGTGGGAATAGGTAGATTTATCAAGCTACAATAAGGGTAAAGGGAAGAGGGAGAAGAAGAGGCATAGCAAATTCTGACAATCATTGAACATACTCACTTGGGAAAGTGGATAGCAGGTTATTTCCAAATCTTAAAAAAAAATTATGAGGAAATACATTGAATTAAATCCAAGGCAAGAATTTGTTCTTTTGTTCACTGTACACAATTGATTTTTCATAGCATAACTCTGGAGTAATACTGAAATAACGGTGGAATTGGAGAAATTTTAAATTATTTTTGAGTTGCTGATTTCAGAGTTCTCTTAATACTGTATAGAGATAAAAAAGTGAACAGAAAGTATTTGACAAAAAAAAAAAAAAGCAAAATAACCCCAGCTGTTCATTGAGTGAAAGTTCCTTTTACTTCCTTTCCTTGTTTTCATTTTCAAACAGGATTTTAACTTTACTTTTATTCTATTATACTTCTTTTAAAATCAGAATTATTGTATCAAAGTTTTTGAATTCTGGGACTAAATCTAATGGGAAGAAAATGAGAGAAATGACAGTTCTTGGTGATCTAATCAAACTGTGTTTCCTGGGGATTTTTAAGAGTAGTTAATTTTATTGTAATCACTATGTAAATTTTCTCCAACTTCCAATCATAGATATGTTATTGCTTATCCATGCTTCCCTTAGCCACATAGAAAAAATAAGTAAACTATTCCAACATCCTGCATGTAAACAGACATGAAGTTCATATGAAATATGAACTATGTGTATGGCAATGTGTCCAGGAGCAGTGGTTATTGTGGGTGGGAAGGTATGTAGCACTGGAACAGCAGTAGTCTATGAATGTTAGGTTCTCCTATGACTGTAGATAAGTTCCAAATAGAATCTACAATCAGGTATTTGCTTCAGATTTTGGACTTAACCGTAAGTTTGTAGAACCATGATGGATTCCTCCATAGCAGTAGTTCTCAATATGATAGACCCAATAACTCCTTTGTATAAAACCTTTTGCAATGCACTTTTTAGTAAAATGAAGTTAATAGATATTGTCTACCCACACATGATTTTTAAAAGTAATTTTAAAATGATATATACTTTATTATGTAAACGTATGGATATGGGTTCACTAGAAGATAGGTGAAATCGATGCTTATAGTGGTTCTATATATAGAACCAGTAAGATAGAATGGCTAATATACAGACAGATATTAGTGTGCTGTGTTAGGGACTCAAATACCAGAGCAGCTCTGTTGTCAGTACTTGATTTTCCTAAATGGTAACTGAGTCTTGACAAAGTTCTGAAAAATAAAATAAAAATATCCCTGGATTCATAAAATAGTTGTATTTTGAAAAAATTTATGTTTGTACTAAAGAGTGACAAAAATAAAATGTTTAAATATTGATGTGTTAAAAGGAGTTAGGTTATGGGATTACATAACTATACATAGCTCTTTCACACACACACAAATATGTGTGTGTTTATATATATATTCAGCAAGATACTTGAAAATTATATCAGGTGTGGGATAAACCTTACAGCATTGTTCTTTGAAGGCAGAACAGCTAGCAAGTAGAGTCGAATGATCAATGGAAGAGCCTCCCAAATTTAAAAGTAAACAAATGACAATCTAGGGGACATAGCCACTTCAGAGAACAACTGTTGCTATATATTAGTGCACCAACTTTTGAAATCTCAATTAAATTTCAGGAAATATTAGTTTTCTAAGAAAGGTGTAAAATCAAATAGAATGGTAGGGAAGGTAATAATAATAGAACTCTCTAGTGTTTAAAATACTTGATATTATTAGCCTTCTGCAGTTCATACATAGAACCGTTTTCATGTGGGTTATATACCTAGACTGAATCTGAGTGAGATACTACTGCCCATATAGATTTTAAAAGTCCTTTTCTTTAAATATTAAATGATACTGTGTGTTCTTTCTACTTGTGAATCTCATGACGTAGTGTATGTGAATGTGCTTTGTAAACTGTTGAGCCAATTATGAATGTTATCAATTCCACTATGGAGATTTTCTTAAATACTGACACAAGGATTTGGTTAATAGCTTCTGAGAAGGCAATGGAATCCTCTTATTTCATTTGCTCTCCTGGGGTAGTAAGTTTAAGTAAGCTTATACAAAGTTAATGATTCATTAGGCTTTGAGTTTTGGCCTGCAAAAACAATGCTGTTTCCTTAGGACTTTGTATTCCTCTGAGTGCTTCAAGCCTGGGCAGTAGAGAGGGACTAAAAAAGCCATTCACGTTTCCTTTTTAGTCATAGCAATATATTGAAATCAAAGAATCATAGCTGTTTAGAGAGCCCTTTAATTGTTTCAGTCATTAAAATGCCTTTGTTTATTGAATACTAAACATATGCCAGACACTATGTCATTAAAGATACTATAGGCAAGTCCCATGGTCTAACTCTTACTCCAACTAGGTATGTAGGAAAACCAATCTTGCCTTCCTCTATTAGTTAAAAATTAAGAGTCTGATCTGCTTTCAAGTGTAGGTGAAATAGGATAAAACATTCTTTATAGTCAGTATTCTGTCCCTAACACAAAGAAATAATAAATGCTTGAGGTGATGCATATTCCATATACCCCGATTTGATTAATACACAGTATATATCTGTATCAAAACATCACAGTAGCCCATAAATATATACAACTATTATGTACCCATAATAATTAAAAGTTAAAATAATTAAAAATTAAAAAATAATTAAAAAATTAAAATCTGCCAACTCAACAACAACAAAAAACTCTAATGGACAAAATTGCTAATTTCTGTAAAGCCCTCCTCCTATGACCTTTTCATTCCCTAAAATGATTCCAAAGATATTGGGGAAGGAAGTTAGACATACAAGACTGTGGTGAAACATTGGGTTTCTCTGTGTCAGCATCCTATTGTCACGTTTGGTCTCTGCACCTTCCATTGGGTATACCAATTATTTTTGACTGACATCTGCAGCTAATATGATTTGTGTTCTGCTCTGATAGATCCTGTTCTGCTCTGACTAGCTGCCTTGGCCCCATTTGGCTCCATGAAAGTCAGACCCTACTTTCTGCACTGAGTCACCTGCAGGCCCAGCTTTGGATTCCTGTGGATTATGCTGGTGGAACTGCACCACAGGCCTGCTTGTTCTCAATCCAACATCCTGGCCACACAGGACTGTGCTTGCAGCAGGGCAAAACCAAAGCCAAGATTCTCCCCTCTGCTCCTAAGGGTATAAGATTGAATTGTGACACAGGACAATATAGGGTGTCTTGTAAGGAGACCTCCTCAGAAGTTATAGAACCTTGGGTAATGAAGAAGCTAGCCCCAATCTGCTGGTAAGGTTATGCCCACCTCCCCAGTGACCCTCTTTGTCTGTTGGACAAATGTCTAGGCAAGTTAGGACACACCCCCACTGGAATGGCTCTTCAGCTTTTCTTTCCTCTTGACAGTATTCTTTGAGGCCAGAAAAAGAAAATGGCATTTCACCCCACAGCCTTTTCCTGTCCGCACTGTTAAGTCTGACCTTCATTACCCAAAAGGAGGAGCCAAAGGAATTTTGACAATATCTTCCAAGTCATGGCCCAGTTTAAAAGGCCCATGTGTGCTGCAAAATCATATGTTGAATATCAAAAGTTGAATTTTATCTTGACATTTTCTTTTGCATTCTGTCTATAACAAATCTTAATCCTCATACTCTACCTTGCTCCATTCAATTAGGTGCCTTGACTGAACTGTAATAAAAATTTTGTTCTCAAAAATGCAAACTAGAAAAGCACTTTAATAATTTTCAAAATATATCCCCCATAAACTAGACGTTGGAGATGAGATAGTGGAGAGGACAGACATGGTCCCTTACTCCCATAGAGCCCATGTACTACATGGAGAATGGGCACAGGATAAGTAAATACAAATAAAATAAATGGGGAGTGGTGTTATGAAAGAAATAAACATAATGTTAAGGTAGTGAATATTCAGAGCTTTAAAGAAATTGGGTGGTTCTAGTCTTTTGTCTAAGTTTGAAGAAACTGAGACTTAGAAATCTCCAAATATTAATCATTTAGTTACTGGAAGTCAGGAGGCGTGGCTGGACTCCACGGTCCTTACTGAGTGAACCCATTTCACAGATAACACTTAAAAAAATAAAATGAAATAGTGGTTCTGGCATGGGTCCAGGTTAGAGTGGCTTGCATTAAACATTATGCTGCAACATCTTTGCAGAGTCTCTGCTCTAACTAAACTGGCTGCTCACTATCCCCATCATGACATATGTTCCCTACCTTTATGCTTTCTCATTTCTCATTCCCGGAATACCATCTCCTCTCACTTCTATCATTATAATTTTTATTCCTGCTCAGATACATTCTTATTTATTATTCCAACTCTGATGATCACGTCAACAAATAAGCTCTCAGCTCTTGAAATTACCTTATGTGACATTTTTTCACATACTGCCTGAATTATTGTTTCATTTCTCACTGAGTTGAAAGGTTTTTGTGGTCCAAATAATATATACGGTAAATTTATATAGTGCTTTTCTCACAGTTATCAGTAAATATTGGGTGAATGAATACAGGATGTACGCATTGAAAGTCCATGATTCTAGATTCCATAGAAATACCCAGTATATGAACGGTTCAAGGACCTTATAATTTAGTCCAGTTAATAAAGGACATAGTCTCTGGTTCTGTTTACAGCAACATTGAATGCACATAAGAATAAAAGCACAATGAAGCATAAGTTTTTTTAAAAAGGTAAAAAAGAACAAGAAACACAGATACTTGACTAATTATAGTTTGTGTATGGGGAGATCAGAGCCAAGTGTGGTTAGTGAAGGGAGCCAAAGGCAGAAAGACTGGAGCTTAAACCATTTTTGAAGTACGGGCTGAACAGGTTGTGGTGTCTTAGGGAAAGTGCCTTAGGGGAAGCTGTAAAAATTGCAGAAATCATAGAAAGGCGAACACAAGTTTTGTGTAGAGTATATTATGTTGATATACCTGACTGAAGTATTAGCTGGGGAATACTTAGTAAGGAATGGGGGAGGGGAAGCTTTGAAGCCTGAGGTTAGGAGTCTTAATCATATTCAAGGGATAATTGAGAGCCATTGTTGCCTTCTCAGAAGAGGAACTTGAAATAACATTCAGGGAATACTCCTACTCCTGTCCTTTGGTCATGATGTTTTACCATCTGGAAGATTTCTTTTCCTTTCCTCTCAACCTCTAATCTTTAGCCCATTTCTTCAGGGCTTAATTCATGTCCCTCCATCTCTGAAGCTTTTGTGATGATTACAACCAAGATGTTCTCATGTGTTTCTCTTTCTCTTTTCTCCCCTCCATTTTTCTCTCTTTCCATACACTCTGCATTTGTTGCTGTCACTGCAAAAGTAGTACCTTTCTTAATTTTCTCTTCTTAATTTCTACCTGACTCTTTAAAAGATTTTTAAAATGTGCTCTTGTTGAGTAGTCCAGAGGTTCTCATTTACATGGAAAATGAGGTCTTTGCAGCCAGGGATTGTGTATTACGTTTGTATACTTCATCTAGTATAGAGCTAGGTTCACGAGTGTTTAATACGTATCTTTAACTTAAAGTGGGAGAACTTATGACTCAAGTATCAACTCAGAGGTAAAGTTTAAGAGTTAGAAGAAACCTTAGAGGTCCTCTCCAGAGCTTGTGTTGGGGTCATATATGAAATCAATACCAATGATTTGCATCTCATTTTTGCCCATTTGTGGTGCTATCTAGCTGAATCATATACAACTGGTTCGGAATGATATTGATTTGCCTCAAAAACAAAAGAAAATGAAACAACAACAGCAACAAATATTCTATGTGAAATGTTTTTACTATTAAAAGATTTTTGAAGAGGATTTATTGGCTTATGGATGGTAACTGAAAATACAAATTAAATTGCCCTCTGTAGAAGGACTTTAGTCATGTGAAAGCCAAAATTGTCAAGTACAAGGCAACTTTTTGTAATAGTATACAAAATTAATTTTACTGCACTTAGCACACAATGTTTTGGATACTGTGGACTTAATAGATTAAAAATTAGTAGAAGATTTATTTTTCTAGTAGCCATAATCAGGAAATGAAATTCAATGTACTACTAATTACATTAAAATTTTTCATCATTATAATTCCTTTACATTTAATTGTTAGAGATAAGAAATTCTCATTTGAAATCAATATTTTGTTAAGCTCACTAGCATTTAAAGGAGTAAATTGTTCTATTAATTGTTCTGCTGGTAAATGTCATGACATCACTTATCTAGTGATGTCTGTCTTTTCAGATATAAAAGCTGTAAACCTTGTTTGGCAGTTATCACTTCTCTGTGCGTGGCAGAATTCCAGCTTTACTCAATTAGTAAAAATCAATGATCTAGTCACATTTGTGGTTTGAGGATTAACTGATGTGTCTCTATAGCTCCTAAATGCCATGTGACTGCTATATAGTAAAGCAAGTGATCAGTTATGAAAATATAAAATACTATATAAATGCAAAATATGGCTTTTTCAACTACATTTCTCTGCAGAACAGAGGTAAGATTGTACTTTTCAAATGTCTGCAGTGGGTGTTGAAAATCCTTGGTAACATACTACTTTAACATTTGTATTGAGTATTTTAGAAATGTGTTTGAAAGCTGAGATTGGAAGTGCACAGAAGGCTACAGAGCCCTGAAGGCAAAGGTGAGCTGCTTGAATTTAATATGAACCAAAATGATAATACCTTATACTTAAAATCTAACTTTTTTGCAATATACTTAGGAGTCTTTATCTGCATTACCTCTAATCTTCAGAATACATCTGTGAAAATGGTCTCTCTGAACAGGGTTAAATGCATTGGAAAGAAACTGATGGAGATAAAGATAGGTCACTTCTCCATTAACAGGCGCTCTGTAGAGTCAAAAGCACACACCTGATCTCAAATATAGCTGATCACAAAAATATCTTCTCCACCGGTGGTACATTTCAATCAAGTCAAGTGTCCTTGCTGTTCTGCATGATTCAAATGTGTGGCCTAAAGAGATTTGTTGCATGATTTCTTCAAGAATACATAGTAAAAGCTAGAGTTATGAGACGTAGGCTTAGGAATCTTTGTAAGGTAATTTTGTAAGATAATTTTAAAGCAGAATGAAATAAAGTGCTGGGGATCCTGTGATATTAGAGGCAGTATTTTGGATGACAGGTGTACCATCTGTAACGTTAGTCCTTAATTTATTTTTGAATATTATAATTTGTTTTAATTGTGAAATTCAAGAAGGGCCTGAAAATTTACCTACCAACTATGGAAAACAAATGCTATTATTGTAAATTCCTTCATGGATAGGCAGGTAGCATAAATATGTAAACTTGTGAGCATAGAAAACAATGGAGAATAATGGAACATGTGGGAAAAAGCTCAAACTTTGCCCATACCTTCAAATACTACATAAGAAGTTACTTAAGATATTAACACGGTTTTTATAAGTTAAAATTATTTATTTATTGAAGAAAATTTCCTTCACTAAGCATCACATTGACAACTTGTTTATATTCATATTTTACTAGAATTTTAATTTATATTAGCCTTTACTCTTCTCAATTTAGTTAATGAATTAGAGATTTTTTTCTCTAATATTGACTATAGGACAGAATAGCAAATAAATAATGTTTGAGGAAGAAAATGATGCAAAAGCCATCTTCTTCATGAACAGAAAATAATGAGCAAAAAGAAAACAGGAAAAGATGTTAGAAATAATGACAAAAAAGATGAATTTGCTAAAAAGGGTAAGAATCTATGTTTTTTGTGTTATTTCGAGTTTCTAGGATATCAAGAACAAATATTTGAAGAGAAAGTTGAAAATAGTGGATTGGAAAACAACACTAAAGTGATTTTATTAAAAACTGTTAATATGCAGATATTAGCTTAATACATGCTGAAGAGAAAAATTTGTAGAGAAAGCATAAAAGAACATACTGTAAGGACAGTACACCAGTGATGATAGGGAAAAAAATGAAGATACAGAAAAATAATAGGAAGAAAACAGTCCCTGGAAAGCATGAGAGCCCAGAGGAAACTGACTCCCAAAGTATCTCAGAGAGTGTTGTGAGTCTGACTGACTTTATTAGCGATTTTGTATAACAAATATTGCTTTTGACAGTGGGAGTTGTGAAACTCAGTGTTTTTTCTCTTTGTGCTCCAAATTAAATAAGATCAATTGTCAATTATATTTCTTCTTCTGTATGTTTGTCAGTAAACCATTGAGGGAAGCTTAGGATAGGATATGACAAAATGATGCATCAAATAAAACATTATGTAATGTAAAGGTGCTAAACTAACTGATAATGGTTTGAACACTGGGGGCCAGGTGGGGGACTGAAAGCTTGTGAACAAGACAAGATCTCATTTAATGTCTCATTGTGTTTGGTTCATCAGGACATATTGATATGTACATTATTAAGAGCTTCAAATAAATCAGGGTATGAATTGATTCAACAAGATATATTTTCCTATCATATTGCTTTGGGTGACAAAAGGAAGCAGGATTAAACAAGGTTATGTTTGCTTGTCAGAGTGAGTGGTTGGGTAAATAAGACATGCTTTTGACCATAACTTCAGGTTTCCAGAGTGTAAACCTGTCATTTTTGCATGGATGCCACTGAAAATATTAATTGTGTGATAGATTCCAGCCTTGATTGTAAGTTGAAAAGTAAGCTTATAAACCTAGGGACCACAGCACATCAATGCAGTGCTCCTGCTTGGAAGATTACTCATATATGCGAATGACACAACACATGTACACATGTGCACACCAATTCCTGCAAAGAATATCAACAAAAAATGAATTCCAAAGGAGAGAATAGAAATATTTTCCACTGTCAGCCCTCCACTGAAGTGTAGACAGATAGCTGAGATGTTGAAAACTTCCAGATTTATCAGATTCCACTAATAAATTCCACATTTATCTTTACTTGTTCTGACCTTTCTAGTAATGGTATTGAGACTTTTAGCTTTGGTATTTGAGACTATCCCAGAGACTTTTGCCTACATATATTGTGCCTGATAGTTAAGGGCTTCTAGTTCAGTTTTCTAATCAATTTTTTAAAAATCACACATTTTATGCCCTAAAGTTATCAACAAACATTTCATTTTAAGAAAAATTATCTTTTCAGAATAAAAAAGGAGAATATCTACCTTCAGTACCTAGAAGTACTTTGAAGACATGGTTCTGTAATTTTAAATATTCTAACAAACCAAATATTATTCATACTTTCAGTCCCCAAGTTTCAAAGGAGTTGTATTCTAACATTCACTTGTTAATCAATAGCTTGGAAATAAAAAAATATTTTTGTCTGTGTAGAAAATGGTATTAGGTTCCCAGATGGATCCACAAAATTCTCCTCAAAGAAGAATGTATCCTCGAGAATGTATTTATATTCAGTCTTTTTTTTCTTACCACCGATTTATTATTCTGAATCATAAATAACATTTTAGATGGAGAACTGGACCACATATTCAAATTTTTTCACCTTATTGTTTTCCCATGCCATTTACACTAGCATGCTAACTATAAAAGGTTTTGTTTCTATTTTGGTTTTCTTTTTAACTCTTAAAGCTGTTAGGATCCATAAATTTTCTCCAAAGTAGTATTATAAGAAGCATATCTACAAGCATAACTCAACCTTGTCTCCATTGCTTCCTGTAATAAAACCTTTGGCAATTTAATCTTTCTGACTCTGTTTCTCTGCCTGTAAAACATGGAAAGTAGTACCCGTATCATGGAATGTCTGTGAGCATTAGAGAAAGTTTGTGAAGTGTTCAGCATAGTGCCTAACATATATTTAGATATCCTCAATATGTAATAGCTATTTATTTGTGATTCTTTATCATGCTTGTGAAGAAACTCAGTTCCAACTAACTTGACCAAAAAAGGGAAACCTATTAGATCATACAATTTGAGAAAAAAAATTCAACAATGTAACAGTGGCCTGAGACAGCAGCAATTGGTCCTCAGAAATCACCACCACCAAAGATTTAAATACAGACAACGTTCTCTTCTGATCTTCGTTTCTGTTTGTCTTGGTATCTTGACTTCAATACCTACCTGAGTATTTTAACTTCTCTCCATGGCATAGGGTGAAAATGGCTATGTTTAACACCTTAGTTTTATTTTTTACAGTTACAGCTGCCAAGAAACTTTCTTTTTTAGCTCCAGTTTTTAAACCTTAGGAAGGAACTTGGGGTGACCCTGTTGATTCAGGTGATCCACTCACCACAGAACCAGTAATCTGTGGCCCAATAATGGAGTCATTTTGAATTAAAGTGAAGATACATATGGCAACTATCTTTGAGGAGGGAGTAGACTGAAATTTCTAGAAAATGGAAGAGTGCTGAGCAAACAACTCTGTTAACTGCACTTCTCTCCCCCCCACCCTCATCTTCCTTCTCTTTTATCTAAGAAGAATACGGCCCATTGACGCTTGGGAGAACACCAGTAGGACCTGTTTATGAATTTTGACCACATGGAAATGTTGCCCTACATATACAAGGAAGTATAAATTTCTGTAAACTAACCACACTTCCATGACTACAGCACAATCTTCTGTATTTACCCACAGAGTGTTCTCCAGACGTTATGGAGTAAACACCTGAACATATATTGCCAGATTAGATTAGGGTTTTTATGAGGGAAAAAAATGTATGTCTCTTCTGAAAGTGACAGTCTTCTGTAGCCATAGAATAAGCCAGAGAGTAACAATAGCCATTACCTGGCTACTATTGACAATACTGCCCTTTTAATATTATTTTAAAAATATGATCAGAAGTAATATTGCCATATTAGTTTTGATCCTAAGGAAACTTAAATGTTTCTTTGGGGTTTTTATGCTGCCTTCTATTTACTAGTATATAGACACATATTTTAATTACAGGAAAATTGCATGAATATCCTACAGGAAAATTGCATGACTATCCGTAGGACAACCTGAGGATAGTTAACATGACACTGTGTTAGAAGTGTAGCCTTGGGAGTGTGCCAGAATAGAGCTCAAGTCATATTTTTTTTTTCCTGTACAATTTCCAGGGTGTTTGTCCTTAAGCAAGTTATTTTACCTTTCTAAGTGTTAGTTTCTACATCTGTTAAAAAATAAAATGGGGACAATAACCAAATTAGTGGCCATTTTTATTTTTTGTTGTCTGATTTTATGAAATGTTTTAATATGATTAATAGAGCAACAAATAAATTTTATATTGTTTATTAGAGTAGCATGGATAGGGAGAAAGATTTTCAGTTCAATACTACTTTTATGCTTGTTCTCCTTTCTGTACACCTTTTAGTGGTGCATTAATATTTTCAGATTACTGGGGCCATTTTGTAAATATATGCTCTAGTGCTTTTGAATGGTAACCAGTAGCCTAAAAGCATAAAGATAATGCTTAAAAACTGAGGAAAATTTCTTTGTATGTGATTTATTTTCAAGATAGCTTAAAAAGTGTTTTACCATGTTCTGGTTTATCAGGCTCATAAATCCTTAGGAGAATCACTGCTTTGTTGCAGAAGATGGCTGATTTGCAGAGCATTGTAGTCTATTCTGCAACTATTAGACACTCAATAAATGCTACTTGATGATAATGGTTATGGCATTTTTTCTAAGAGGTGGAAATCCAGGAAAAGAAGGACATCACATTGCAATACTGAATTACAAGTGGAATATTTTTTTCCTTATGTAAGTGAAAATAAAATCAGGGCTCAGGTGTTATTTTTTCAAATGCCTATTCTTTCACTGATGAGAGATAAGTGACCTCACAAATCATTCCATTACATAGATTCTAGTCACCTTCTAATGGGAGAATAACCGTATTCTCTTTTGATGCATACGACTTCCCCCACTGATGGCAAAATGCTTTAAAATGATAGGATCAATGGACCATCAAATTTGTTCAGTTCTCAGTATATACCTTGTTCTAGACTATGCCCTGTATAACATACAAAAGAAATGGATTTTCAAATAGCAACATTTTTATTAGATTTTTTTCTACTTTATGGAAAAATATCTAAGATTCAAATTCTCTTGTTCACACATATGCAAAGCAAGCTTTCTCAAATGAATGAATGATTAGTTTCAAAAAGCCTTTATTTTATTCTCTCTTGGTATTATTTGCCTATCTGGAGTTAAGAGACTATTAATGATGAAATGGGGAGAAATGTTGTTTATTGTGCAATTAGTAAGCAGTACATTTTTGAAAACAAAAACCCAGGACCTCCTCCCCACCTTAATCATAGGAAAACCAATTCTCATATTACTAATCTATTTGATCACATCAGTAAACCATGATTAAATCCGTGCAATGGCCAATCTTAGGGATATCTATGGTTCTATTCTGTAAAAATGATAATATTAAGGCAATGTCTATTTAATCCAGTTCTAAATAACAATTTTAGATGGATTAATTATACAATAGGGCTGACAAATATATATTTGACTAGGATTGTAGAATTGCCTCAATAATCCTATGTATAATTAGTTTGATAGTAGTGTGCATTATTATACCACTTGTCACAATATTTCTTATGAATTAATTGAAAGAAATTAATCTAAACTTTTTAATTTATTTGTATTAAGATTACATAATTTATAAAACTCACATATAACTGAACTACTGTAAACTTTAAGATAAATTTGATTTTATTTTTGCTTTTATAGGTACCCATCCAGCCTGTGTACTTTCACTCATCATTGTAATCAAAACTGATAATGGTCTGGATGCTAAAATACATTTTTCTCCTCAAAACAAAACATAGCTTTAAAAATACAGATACCTCTTTTATAAAAACACTTAAAAAATCACCTCAAGATGGACACATGTATGACTCTGAGTTAAAAGTTGATGGTGATTTGTGCAGGATATAGCTGTACATACATGATTTTTTGGTAAATTGATTATTAATTTTTGTGAACCTTGGGGGTTTTTTTATTTGATTTTTAGTTGCATAAGAACAAGCATTCTTCTTTACTTTTCAAGGAAAAAAAGAGAGAAATTTTAAAATTAGGTATCACCTTCATCTTAATTTTGTTGTGTATTACATATTTTCCCATTTCAGAGTCCAAATTTCGTTATGACTTACCAAGCATGAACATAAGATAAAAGAATACAAACTAAATATGAATGCAAGTTAAAAGTATACATCCATAAATTTTAGGGTAAATCAATGTGACTTTAAATATGTTATCCTACTCTTGTCAAACTCTTCTCTTTTGATTTGTCTTGACCTAAATTTCTAACCTGATATTCAAATGTGTCACGAGGGCAGCCAAATGGCCTGATTTTTCCAGGGCAGCAGTAAAAACTGTTCTGCTTTTTCATGGATTATTTGAAATATGTTGTTCTTTCAGTGAATATAAATGTAAGCTTCATTTCTCAGTGAACTAAGCAACAGAGTAGGAATTTTTAGTCATGGATCGGAATCCTTGTCTCCAGTACTGAGTCACCATGGAGCCTCTGTGGCCCTGACTTCTTGGTTTCCCATATTGAAATGGGAATTATAATACTAGAGAATATTTTATGGTCTAAGTTTTGGGGAGAAGAAGGATTTAGAAAGGCACAGGAGTAGCAGCAGGTAATTTTATTGAGGACAGATTAATAGAGGCCCCGTAGAGTACTTCACAAATAATGAGCTCTCCTCTCCCAACAGTGGGGAGAAAATTGCCCACCAGAAGTAAGAGAAAGACAGGAAACGAGAAAGAAGAAAGAACTTTGCTGGTCACCAAGGTACTATTTAGTGCACGGGAGCATAATTTATTAAGTGGACCTTTGTGGCTAAAAAGAGCTAATTCACCTACCAAACTGAGCAAATTTACGTTCTTCCCATCAGAAGGATGAAACCCTACATAGTTAGTTATTCATCTTTTGGGAAATAACTGGGTAAGATATGGGCAATGGAGTAAATCAGCAAATGAAATGTATTCCCAAAATGCCAAAAACCACAGGCTCCTGGGAAATATACTAAAATATTATTGTTCATTGTATATCTACAAAAATTCTTGTAAATGCACTCATGTTAATCACTGCTGCAGAAGTGCTATATTTTGTTACTTTTTAGAACATTCTATTTCTTGGAAAAATACAAGATAATTTTGAAAGCAGTCAAAAGAGTTAGATTAGTTCATTTTAATTAAATCTTACAGAATACTGCCTTGTTATCTATGTGAACTTTGGTTACTGACTTTCCCAAGGTGAGAAAAGATATATCTCTGTATTACTGTAATGTACTTCGTACTCTACAGGTAGAAACAAATAAATTCCATCATTAGACTATATGAAGAAAGCTAAACAGTAGTGGTTTATGTTTTCATAATGAGTTTCTTGTATTGAATGTAGAACTTCTGTCATATTTCATAGAGTTTGCATAGCATCTATAAATAATTAATGTCTGATTTCTCCTCTCCGATGTGTCATCTTTAGTCAGAAACCTGTATTTGTGTTTTTGGTGTCTAGCTATGAATCTAATTTTTGACACATTTATTTTTTTGCATGTAAAAGATTTTCCTATAAAAGCTGTAACTGATATATGGCAGGGGAAGCCAATTATGTAGAAGCCAGAGTAAAGTGCTAATGTGTGTATTTGGGAATGGCTAATAGAAATCTGAAGATCCAGACCCCATAAATGTGCTAGAAAATGCCATTAAAAGTTTATCTAAAGTTTATCTGCAGCATATAAGCAAAATAATGCCCCCCCAAAAGATCTCCATGTTCTAATCCCTGGAGTTTGTGAACATGTTACCCTAGATGGTAAAAGAGATTTTGCAGATGTGATTAAGTATCTTGAAGTACAGAGATTATCCTGAATTATCTAGGTGGTCCCAGTGTAATCACAAGGATCTTTATAAGAGGGAGTCAAGAGTGTCAGTGTCAGAGAAAGAAATGTGGTGTTAGAAGCAGAAGTCACAGTAATGAGGCCACAAGCCAAGGAATGTGAGCAGCCTCCAGAAGATGGAAAGGGTAAGGAACTGATTCCTCTAGGACCTTCGGAAAGAATGTGACCTGCCAATACCTTGATTTTAAAGCAGTGAAACTGATTTTAAACGTCTGACCTCCATAACTGTAAGATAATATGTCTCTGGTGTTTTAAGCAACTAAATTTGTGGAATTTGTTAATAGGAAACTAATACACAGTTGTTAACCTGAATTTTCAATTTTAGAATACAAAACTCTGAGGTTTAAATTAAAACACAGAGATTCAGGTACGACCTTGAGCCACGCTCTCATTCCTTTTCTGATAACAGAGCTAGAGTATACCTTGGTGATACAAGGCTACTGCACTTGAGTAACTAATGCCAGAGGAGATAAATAACTTACTCAAGGTAGCACAGCTAGTTAGCAACAGAGATGAGGTTAAACTTGGGGCAACACAAGGCCCTCAGACCACTGATATTTGATTTCTACCAAGCTGCCTCTGTTTCATGGTATAAAAGCACTTACATACCAAAAGTCATGTATGTGTAATAAGAGATTTTGAATGTTGTGATAAGGAGTAGGGCTAAAAATAGGGGTGAGAACAAAAGGATAAAGTAGAAGTAGAGTTACGTCAAAATAAGAATTTATATATTCCCTGCTAATCAGTAGTGAACTGATAAGATATGACCCCTGTCCTCTTGGAACCTATTGGGAAGACAAACACAAACACATATAATTATAATTAATTAATAAAATATCTTTGGGGAGAAAAGTTTTGCAAAGAAGTCTTCAATTATCATATACAAGGAGTTTTGCCCTTAACTATATGGTCTTATAATAAAAAATGATTTAAAAAGAATTTAGTTTCATTAAGAGATCATCATATAATTTCGAGCTGTTATTCTTGTTCTGCAAGGACTTAATGACCACCTTTTATTATGGGGGAGGATATATATGTGTGTTTTTAAATTTTTTGAAAACATACTTGTGTGCATATTTTAGAAGCCCAGGTTTGTTGATGGTACTTCACTGCAATGCCATCAGTTTCTATGGAGACACTAACTATTGTGCAGTTAGGAGGAGAAAAAAAAAAGATTCCTCTGGTTCCCTGTGGCTTTAAAACTGTTTTTACTTGTCTTTCTATTCCACACATTCAGAAATAAAATTAAAATTCTTTTCTTTTTGAGGAATATTACTTAAATGCCAATAGAATTATCTTTTATTTAACAAAGACTATAAACATTTATGAATTAAATATAGTCCAAGAGAAAATGAGATCTTCCCCGGCCATCCCACTCTAATGGCAAAGATAGTGTTTCCTCTGTGTGCATAATAAATCTAGAAATTTTTGGTATTATGTTATTTGAGTTTTTTTTAATAACTTACACATTAAACAGTACCAATAACTTCAACTTTGGTCTTTTGCACAGCTGTGGTATGTAGATAACTTCTATTTATATTAAGTCAAGTTACATTTGCATGCTAGTAGGAAAGAACCCTTTATAGAACCAAATTAGTGCAAAGCCATGTGAGGAAACAAATCTTTTCTACTTAGAAGAGGCATGGCAATTCAATCTCATGATAAAAAAAAAATTCTACATTAGTGTTTGTGTCCTAGATTCTGATGGGTTCATTCTGTTCTCTTTTGCATCAATTTTAAATAAATTTTAAAAAATAATTTGATAATTAACAGGCAATATTCCCTGCCCTAAACTCCCTTTTAACACAGTCTTTATTTGTTGGTTGGACCTTTGAATTTATTTTAATTACTCCTTAAAATAGGATTCTCTGCCTTATAGTTTTTTTTTTTTAAGTCTATGAATGCTGGATTACATATGTATCAGTAAACATTACAACTGGTAAAAGCTTAAAAGCATTTCTAAAAATAGTTTTAAGAAAGCAAAAAATAAAAATGTCATTTCTGAATTCATACATTCAAGTGTATTTTAATATCAAAGTTAAATGTTAAGTGTTAACAGTGAATCCATGGAGATGGTGTCATACTTTGTAGTCTAAGTACTTTTAAGTAGCACAAGGTCTTTCAACATAATTAGCACAGAATATTGAACCCCGCCAGAAATATGGGATTCGTCATTAAATTTAGAGGCTTCTTTATCTCTCTGAGTCTAATCATGTGTGCAGAAGACTAATTGTTAATGGCATAGTCTTTATTGCTCATAGCTTTCTTTTATTTTAAATGGAATGGTCTGCTTTGTGAGAAATAATTAGGTTTTATAGGCCTACCTGCATAGAGCCTTTTGTTGAATGTCTTATGGTTTTGCCAATTCAGATCCTGAGAGCAATTAGAGGCTGTGGGGGAACTGTTTCTTAAATCACACACATATTGTGTTATTGCCTGCCTTTTATTTTTTACCTGCAGTAGCAGATGCAGAAGCTTCAGTTACTTGCAAGTACAGAGAGCAATTGTTAGCCAATGCAAAAGCTTGGTTTGGGAGGAACGAGCTAGGATGGGGAACTTATTATATAGTAAGTCTGGCACATGGCAATGTGTCTTGATGCCTGATATTGTCCCCAAAGTAATTATGTTCTCAATTGTAGTAGAATAAGTCTGTAACCATTCTCTAAAGCAACATAGTGGTTTCATTGTTTAAAAGGATGGTCAGAGTTGCTGGTCAAGCTGTAGTTTTCCAGAATATAGATTTGTTCAACCAGAATAATTTATTTGCTTCCCATAGTCAGTTGAGAATTATTTGTTGCTCAGTGAGGTAAATAATAGGGACACTTTTCAAAAGCACTCATAACAGTTGTAAAAATCGTTTCATTTCTGAAAGACTTCAGTTTATATGATGAGTCAGAGACTCAACTGGTGAAATCTGATAGAAGTGTTATCTAAAATGTTACAAGTTTCAATAGTATTTTGAGAGAAATTCATGTTATAATTGAAAAACTTGCTGAATTATTTTGGTTATTTTGCCTATTTGTTTTCTTCATGACATAGAAGGACTCAATGAGATTACTTCGTAATTTAATGATGATGAAAGTCATTGCCATTTTCATATTAGAATGTCCCCGTAAACTGGATGTTATCTTGTAGTTATTTTTCAAATGGTGGTGATGGGCTGGCAGTTTCTTTTCCAACATTCTCTTATAAAGTTACAGAAAACCCTATGTGTCTTTGACTTGAACTTAACAGTGTTTTATCCTCTCTATATCATCCGCATGTCAGCCAGTTACCATTTGCTGAGGCAACTGTATTCCTGCTCCCATGTAATCAATAACAGTCAGGGTGCCTTCAATCTTAACAATTTTCTTTAGTGGGAAATTACTTTGCATAGGCTTCATACCATTCCAATTGACAGGCCATCTTCATTCAAATTTATGATATCAGGCATTATGAACCCCCAAAAGGCACTCACAATCTCAGAAATATACACGTACAAATCTGTATTTTTTTCTAACCAATCTCCTTTGGAAGTTTTTTTTTTTTCAACTGAAATAATAGAAGTGAGATAAATAAATTTGTGACCTACATCCAGTGGCAAACATGAAGCTAAGTTTGAAAAATGTAATGTGAAGTTTCAGGATCCACATAGAAATATAGTGGTTGGGAGTACATAATTTTTTATATAAAGAAATAGGTCATTGTGAAAGGTTTTCATAGCAACCAGTGGTATGGAATGCTCATTTTCTGAACTTCTTTTTTCATTTTTTTCTAAATTCCTTCCCTCAATAAGGGAAGAAAAGGAAAATACCTTTTTGTTACCTGACAGACTCCATTTGGGGTAATAGATTTTAGACAGGCAAAAATACTTATTGCTGCTTTGAAGCATAACTGAAATTTTTAAAATCCTTAGAAGAGGATTTGTATCCCAGTTATATAAAGAAATTGGCTAATTAAAATGTTATTGAAAGATTATTTGAGGGAATATTCCTTTTTATGGAAAAAAGGTGAAGAAAATAGATAATCTAAGAATAACCTTACCAGGTAGAAAGTTTTGCTTTAAATAATTTAACTTTTTTGTCATATAAACTAATGGAATACTTAATTTGGCAGTCATGGAGAAACTCTAGCTTACCTGTCCTTTTTTTCACTAATATATGATAGTATTTTCCATTTAGAGCAAGATTGTTTAAACCTGTCCCTGCTGTTTTGAGCATTTTGGCCACAAAAAATTTTGTTTATATTCAATATATGTAGGCCTTGTAAAATCAATTGTAGCAGCACTGTTTTTTGTTGCTGTCAGAAGATCAAACATAACCAAGGAAAAAATTATAAATAAGGTTGGGATGATTTGAATAATTTGCCCCTTAAAGTTAGTCAGATTTGGGAAGAATTAAGAGTTTTTGACAATTTATAATGATTAAACATCAAATAGTTAAAATAGAAATAATTTGCATATTCCTTGCAAATAGTGTTAGCATGAAAAATTTTATAGGTCTATTTTTAGAGATAAAAAATTGTTTATATTTTAGCATATACCTTTCTATACTCTTTATGCATATGTAAGTATATTTTACCTACTTAAATTCAGGCATATTGTATTTACTGTTCTATCATTTCTTCTCTTCACTTACCAGTATAATGAGGACTTATTTACACCTACAGATCTACCATTTTTTTAGAAATAGATGTATTATAACTTTCTGTTTTCAAATTATGCCATTATAAACATTATCGTAACAACTGTTCTTATTCATATATCTTTACATACTTATTCAATTATCCTTCTAGTATAATTTCCTGGAAATAGATTTGCAGGCTCAAAGGTGCTCAGATAGTATTATTTTGCACTCCCACCAATAAATGTATGAAATTTTTGGTTTTCACATCCCACAATTCCTCAACTATCTTTCATGTCGTGTTACTCTGATAGGTTAAAAAATATTTAATTGGTTTTTAAAACTTCTGCCTTTTGTTATTAGTACATTAGAAGTGTTTTCGGCCATTGGACTGAGCAGGCATTACCAAATCTATAGCCATGGATAGCTACATGTATATATTAATGTGCAGATACAGATTATATGAATATATATAGAGATCTAGTTATAGACATAGTTATAAACATAGATGTAGACAGATATAATTACATAGACAAAGATACACACACATATGTCTTTTCCTATCAGCAAACCTTTGCTTCCACTGTTTCACCAACCTAGAAACTTTGATTCTCCATATTCACCTTGATTCATCCAGGGAAGCTGAGCTTAGAGTCCACTTTTCTTACCGAGCCATAACCATTTTTGATTGCCTTGTCAGAAATCTCATTTTTCTCCTTAGAACTTCTATGGTGCCTTGTACTCTCCTATAACACTTATCCTATATTCTCTTGAATTTGACTCGTGCATATCTTAGCTTCAGTATTCATAGATCAGCTCCTCGGTTGCAGGAACTATTTCTGACCTATCTCACATCCGCAGATACCTTAGGATTTGGTGATATTTATTGATTTGAGGAAGGTACTAAGTAAGTGTTGTGGACATATGAATATCCATTGTCGTTTGCCACACAAGGAATAAGTTTTGAGAAATACGGTGCTTTGGAAAAAGAACATGGGACATGGAGTCAGAGAATTTGCCGTTTTATTGCTGTGCGACTTTGAAAATCTTTCTCATCTTCTACGAACCTCAGTTTAATTCACCTGTGAAATGAAAGTAATAACAAAAGTAGTAAGCATATCACAAAGTAGTAATGAAGAATCAACAAGATAATGGCTTGACAAATACTTTGGAGAGTTTTCTATAACATAAATTATATTATTATTACAGCTTAGATTTCTGAATTTTTACATCAGTGGAAAGTAAATAAGACTGAGTCCCTCTCCCCTTGTGTGTACCTGATTATGTAAATTTTAAGTAACTGGGTGGATAACAAGATTCCAGATACTAATGTTGTGACCATATACATCCATCAGAAATTGTTTAACAAAAGCAGAAAGAAAAATCAACTCACAAATAGGGTGATATTCTCTTTCCTACATGATAGAATAGTTAAATTAATGGCTAAATCTAATTAAGAAACTGGAAAATTACAACATGCCTGCTGCCAATACTAAACCCAATGGGCTGTGAGATAGGGGTATGGTAACACTCAAAAATTACCTCATCATTGTTGAATATTAAGGTGATTTTGCTACCTTTCCTTAGTAATAAAACAGCCCTTGCAATTACATTTTGTAATTTCTTACCAGTTCAAAAATTAACGGACTTTTACTGTAATAAATGGATCATCACAGATGACAAAGCACAGTTTTAATTAACAGTGACAGGTAAAGCTCCTTATGGTCCAATTGAATTTATATTAGCAATTATATAAGAAATTACATCTTGATCATCACAGTTTTACATTGAGGCCAAGAGTACTAATCATGCATAGTCTTGCCCCTAATGTTTTGTGGGGCATGTGCAAGTATATAAAATTACAAAATAAGATACAAACTGTTAAATATGTCTTCCTACCTTTATAAATATACTTTCCTAATGACCTAGAAGCCCAGCTTTGAATTTATAGTTCTCTGACTCTTGGACTCCCACTTCGGACCTTGGCTGGCAAGCAGACCCTGCACTTGTTGACTGAGCAGATTCCTCTCTACCCACAGCTCAGTGCTGCACCATAGGGGACCCTGTGCTCCACCTTCAGCAAATCTTACTTCTATGCCCTGTCATCACCACTTCTTGGTTCCTAAAGGCTGTGATTTAGCCAACCTTCTGGTCTAGGGATACACCCACTAGTAATGCATTCTATGTTCAGGGGAACAACCAGGAAAGAGGCCTGCATAGATCCTGGATTGAGCTCAGGACCACTGGGGCCAAAAATA
Organism: Lepilemur ruficaudatus; assembly: GCA_963574885.1. NCBI lineage: Eukaryota > Metazoa > Chordata > Mammalia > Primates > Lepilemuridae > Lepilemur > Lepilemur ruficaudatus. The sequence goes on along the minus strand of CAUYRT010101354.1, from coordinate 4,619 downwards.
TCAGAGTTTTAGATACCTGGAGAATAGCCTAGAAAATATATTGCAGACTGCAGGTAGACACATTTATTTGGCCCTGCACAGATTCCTTGTCCCCTGAGGAAGAGTACAGAATGGCAGAGTCATAGTGAGACTTTCTAAAGCACAAGGCCCAGCCCATGGGCCCACCTTGCCTAGGTGTAAAGGTGGCAATGATCATACATTAAGCACGTGAGCATATTTTAGAGTTGTCAATTAGACAATGGCACAAATATTTCAATGATGCTAATAAGTTTAATACATTGACTTTAAATTATATATGCTTTAGAAAAAAGTAAAGCTTTACATTTAAACCAATGTGTTATTCAGTATATTAATTTTATTTTAAAAATGAGGTTCTCCATAATAGGATTTCCATTGTATTTTAGAACTATTTCCTTTCTAACATATTTGTAGGACATTTAGTTATTGAGAGATGTAGGTTCTGAATGTCAAAAAAACAAAGCATACCAAATAATTTAGACACAGACATAACCACAGCAATGAGTGTATACACCAGTCACACTAATTTAGTGATTTAATAAAAATTGGTTTTATCTCTCTCCTTCTCTCTCTCTCTCTCCCCCCCTTTCCCCCCACTGGGGCTAGAGTGCAGTGGTGTCATCATAGCTCACTACAACCTCAAATTCTTGGGCTGGGCTCAAGCGATCCTCATGCCTCAGCCTGCCAAGTAGCTGAGACTACAGGCATGCCACCATACCTGGCTGATTTTTGCATTTTATGTAGCGAGAGGGTCTCACTATGTTGCGCAAGCTGGACTTGAACTCCTGGCCTCAAGCAATCCTTCTCCCACCTTGACTTCCCAAAGTGCTGGGATTATAGGCATGAGCCACTGCACCTGGCCCAGAAAACTATGTCTGTCATGAGTCAGCCCAGGGGTCTGTTCTGCATCATGTTCCTTCTGGGATCCATGCTGACCCAGTAGTCAGTCAGTCAGTCCTGGTCTTACAAGTTGTAGTGAAGAGGTGAAGAAGAACTATGGTAAATCTTACGTTACCAATTGTGTAAGATATGGTAAGTCTTACATTACCAATCTTACATTACCAACTGTGTGGCCATAACTCATTAGCAAAAGTTAGTCATAATGGTCCTGGGGTTCTAGAAGGAGATAGAACCAGAATATTCATTAAGCAAAACAAATAACTAGTCCTATACAGTATACACATCATATATCTAAAAAAGCATAGGAAACAATTTGGAAGCATATGCACCAAATTGTTATTAATAATAATAATGCTTACCGTGAGAATGAAGTGTGGGTGGTGTCTACATTTTTAAAACTTTGTGTGTGTTTTCAGTGCTTTTGTAATATTTATTTAACTAAGGCTATAAAATAGGCTTTAAAAGTATAAACGCCTAATGCAATACCCATATATTGAAAATTAAAAAACATTATTCATCTAACAGTAGTTTTGCCTGCATGCCACACCAAATTGGTGATGGACATATCTTTAAATTTGAGATTCAATAGACATAACTCCCTTTGGATTTTTCAATTATTCAACAAATGGATATATATATATCATCTGATATTGTAAGAAGATTAAAAATAATATATCAAATGATACGGTAAATGATATTGAACTTATATGCACTAGAAAAGGACCAAAAAGTACCCAGTTTGTTTTTCTTTACTTCTATGGGACACTGTAGATTCTGGAACCTCACTACTGCCATATTTAACATTTCATTTAATATTCTATTGTTAATGGTATTCCTACTCACATTTTTAAAATATCTCTACATAGATTTCCCAGAATTTATACATTTCTTTCTTACTTGACTGTCTAGCAGAGTCTAGGTTTTCAGTATTTAAATATCTAAACTATGTTTTAAATACAATATTTCTGAATTATTTTCAATTGTTACCTAATAAAAGTAAGTCATATTGCTTAAAAGTAATTTAATTTTCTAAGACTTGACTTACAAATACTTGGTAAGTCTACGCCTGCAACAACCTTTGAATGCCCTGCAGCACACAAGTGCAATGTCTTTGATAGCAGGGGTTTTGTTAAATTAATGAAACCTGAATAATTAAATTTTTAATTGCATCTGTAAATTTTTCATTAACTGAGAACTTTTTATCAATGAAGTCCCTTTTTACCCGTAACAATTTGGAGGCCATACATACTTTCAGAGGCATCTAATTCAGGTTTAGCACACTCAAATCATAATAAGAACCAGTGAAGTACCATGCAAGAGTAAACTGAGTAGTCCATGAGAAAACAGGGACTCGTGCTTCCTGCAATGACCTGGGAGTGTATTCTCCTCCTAAAGGTATTCTAGTTACAGCTATTTTAAAGTACCAGCAAAACCAAACACTCTTATTGGCAAGATTTGAGTATCTGGCTATGAGTTTGAGACTCTAGAATTCAGATCCTTGTTTATTATACATATTTATTTTTTGTTCAATATTTACCTACATAGGCAAGGAGGTCCATAAATTGCCATATTCTAAATTATGCAAACAGGAAAAACATAAAATCAAGAGATGCAAGGAGTCTCAGGGGAAATACTAGTATTGATCTTATGACAGGAATATAGTTTTGTTGATCTCATTCTGGCCATCTTTTGGATTCAAATGATTCACAGTAATACTTCATAGATATTCCAATTTAGATGCTTTATGGTTAAGAACCAACAGTAGCTTGGTAGTTTCTTTCTGGTGACAGTGGAAGAAATATTAATGTGTAACTTGCTTTTCAGGTCAGGGGAAGAAGTGCAATTTCCCAAGTCAAAACATGGGGCACAAAGAAAAAAAGTCACCAACGAAACACAAAATGTTAATGCTACCGCTTGTGACACATCTGTGTTTCCTCAGCTAATACATGATAGCAGCAAGGCTCATTATTTTCATATTTCTAAGATCAAGTCAGCCAAGGGATTAAAAGAAAAGCTGAAGGAAGCTGAAGGGACTTCTTTTGCCAGGAATACCTCTCCATTATTCATACCTCTTACCTGCTCCTAGGAGTATGTACTAAGTATCCTGGCTGCTTATGCCTGTTACTGGAATTAGTCTACTAAGGTGCTGATGAGTCACTAAAGGAGGTAAGATTAGAGACCAGAACTCGACTGACAGTGAGGCTGTCTGGTTTGCCTTTTGACATACTGAGCAACAGCTCTTTACTTTTCCCCAGAGTAGGGACAGTACTTGTTTCAGGTCTGGAGTGGCATTGAGACCCAGGCTGATCACTAAGTGGATCAGAATAAGCGATAGAAAATTAAGGGCCAGAGTGATACAGGTCGTTTTACTTTTGAATCTTACATTTGATAAGTGCCACGGAGTATTTTGTTCCTGCTTTCGGGAAGCTGTAAAAGGAGAATTGAATAAAGATTAGAAATACATGGACATACATCTATGATTATGCTTAATAATCTATGGGATATGTGATATGTGCTAACCACTGTGTTGAGTGTTTTTATTTTGGGTTCTTTCATTTTGTTTTTAGTCAGTTCATATAATTCTTAGATTAATTCAGTGAGGTAATTGTTGTGCTTGGATTTCCAGATAAAGAAACTGAAACTTAGAAAAGGTAAGATGCTTGCTTAAGAGAACACAGCTAGAAAGGACTAGAAAGGGGATTTCAATCCATGTCTGTTTAACTTCAAGGCCTCAAGTAGCCATTCTGTTTTAGCTATAGTTAAGCTAGTTATGCCTAAGATTCTTTTTTTTTTTTCTCAGTTGGTCTCAATCGTTTATATTACCCAACAGGATTTTACATGTACAGGCAGTTCCAGGGTTACAGATGACCAGACTTACAGAGTTTCGTACTCACGAATGGGCTCCCAAGGCTCCTGATAAGGATAATTTGTAATTAAATAATTAAATTAATATTTCAGTGGCTAGTTTCTTCCACTCATGTGAGCAGTTCATTGGCACAGCATCTGTACGCTAGCAGTTAGTCTCATTATTTATACAGTCGCTTACACACAGTATCACCTACATCTTAACTTTTTAATTTGATTGTGTGAGTCTGTGTTTACCTTTATGACCATACCTCCAAAGCAAAAGTCCACCACAAGTCCACGTGAGCCTGCAGCGCAGAGAAAGGTGATTATAATGGAAATAGAAGAAGAGATAATTGTTTGGAGAAAGGCCAGATGCTGTCATTCATTGGGAAAGTATTAGGCTGTAATCGTTCAACTATTGGAACAATTATAAAGTATAGGCAAGAATAATGGAACATGTGGAAGGCAGTTCTCCAATGAAAGCATCAATTATTACTAAGCAGTATAGCGGATTAATTATTGCAATGGAAAAGTTATTGATTTGGTGAGAAGATCAATAAATTAAGCATAACATTCCTATTAGCCTAGTATTTATGCAACATTAGGTGAGTGTTAACACTTAATATTCTTTTTCTGAAATTTATTCTATCTCCTATCTAAACTTTTTATATGAGTTTCTTTTTATGTTCTGTTTGTTTTTTGTTTTGTTTTGTTTTGTTTTGTTTTTTTCTTCCTAAAATTTTATTGGGGGAAAACTACAAAACATTTACAGTACAATGTTTACAGTCACAATTTGTAGTGAGCTGATTTCCCAAAATATATTACCACTCAAGTTGACTTATCTTGTTACATTC
>CAUYRT010101352.1:0-14875 GCA_963574885.1 Lepilemur ruficaudatus | reverse complement strand
AGCAACCTCAGACTCCTGGGCTCAAGTGATCCTCCTGCCTCGGCCTCCCGAGTAGCTGGGACTACAGGCATGCGCCACCATGCCCGGCTAATTTTTTCTATATATTTTTATTTGGCCAATTAATTTCTTTCTATTTTTAGTAGAGACGGGGTCTCGCTCTTGTTCAGGCTGGTTTCGAACTCCTGACTTTGAGCAATCCATCTGCCTCGGCCTCCCAGAGTGCTAGGATTACAGGCGTGAGCCACCGCGCCTGGCCAAGAGCAGTGAATTTTAAGTGAATAACTTAAGATTTGTTTTATTGAAGACATTGAGCATGAGCATAATCTGATTTCATCTTTATTTTAGAGTCTCTGAGGCCAATGTTGAAACTATATTAAGAGTTAGAGACAAAAATTGGAGTCAGGGAAGCTGGTTAACAGGCTCTTGTAATCTAGTCGCTACTGCCCTCTGTTTTACTTTCTATGATTCAGGTGAGTGATATCCACACAGGGCCACAGTTTCATTATTAGCAGTAGAAACAAAGAAAAGGACTGGGTGTGGTGGCTCACAACTGTAGTCCCAGGAAGGGTGAGGTAGGAGGATTGCTGTAGGCCAGGAATTTGAGACCAACCTGGGCAACATAGGGAGACCTCATTTCTAATTTTTTTTTTTTAAAAAAAAACAGCTGGGCATGGTGTTTCATGCCTATAGTCCCAGCTACTAGGGAGGCTGAGGCAGGAGGATTATTTGAGCCCAGGAGCTTGAGGCTGCAGTGAACTATGATGGCACCACTGCACTCCAGCCTGGGTAATACAGTGAGATCCTGTCTCTAAAAACAAAGAAATAGAGAAAAGGATGTAAGAAGCAATAGTGAAAGAAGAGGTGATGCTATTTGACTTGAGGAAAGGAAAAGGAAAAAGAAAGGGGGAATAAAAGAGAACTGTAAAGATGAATCCAGATGTAAAAATCAATCTTAATGATGGTATGAGCAATATTTATATTTGAAAGAAAGCAAGTTTTCATTTACTTTCAAAGCAAATTAATGGCAAAGTTTTAAATAGAAAATTTGTCCAAGAAATATGGTAATGGTGGGGGAGGTATGACTGTTAATTTCGTTTCTACAATGACATCTAGAGTCCAGGTACAACATCCTGGTATTTACTGAGAGAATGTAATACAGCATACTCTATGTTTTTATTAAGCAATATATTTATATTTTATTCCATTTAAATATATATTACTTTATTCAAATGTTTGTGGAATAATCTCTCAGGCATGCAGTTTAGATTGTGTTAAAATGACTGGAATTTTCAATGCAGGCATCCAAATTTTTTTATGTATTTCTCTTTCCCAAACTGAGTCTTCCCAGCATATCTTTTTGACTTATTATTAATTATTCAATAAAAAATTATGTTTCAAATGAACAGCAATTATTCTTCCCTGGTAAGGTTTATCATATCATTTTGGAAAATAATCACCTTGAATGATTAATGTCCTCTGTCTGGGGAATGCTGTTTAATATTTTATTATTTCAGTTTAGCTCTCATTTGCCTATCTAATCATCAAACTTAAATAATATGCATACACAATTCAAACAAATAAGTTACTAGACCTGGCAAATTCTAGGCTCAAGATAGAGAATAAGTACAATTTAAGATCTATGAGACAACAGGGTGTTATCTATCTCGGTAAACGCCTTTTTTTTTTAAAGGTCATTTGTATCTAGAAGGCATCCATGACATGGTCAAGGTTACCTAGCTAATTAGTTACAGAGTTGGGATTGGAAATCTTTTTTTTTCCAATTCCATGTTTGTGTCCTCCTTTCTGGGTCATTAATAATTGGTCTTCTGGCAAAGTTGTATGCACCCCTGCTGTTTCAGAATTGCAACTAACTAGATACACAGAATGAACAAAATATATTTTCTGTTTCTTAGCATATTGCTAGAAAATAGGATTACAATTGAGCATGCACACTTGGAAATATGAAATTATGAACAAAAAGGAACTTGTAGGGGGAACTGTAAGGACAGCTCACAATGACAAGTGTCTGCTATTGGGGGGAGAGAAAACTTCTTCACCCTATAAAGGTTCACTGAAAATCAACTGATAAAAGGAAGATTAATAGAATGGGTATACAAATTTATTAACTTGCATGAGGAAAAATCACAGAATGATTACCCAATAATCCAGCATAGTATAGAAACTTAAGTACCATTTTTCATATGGGAGGAGGAAGATAGGAAATGTAGACCATTCTTTTGAGGGTCAGCAAATCATCAGGGAAAGTAAATGAACCAAGGAAGTGGGAGGCATATATATTATGGGAAGGTTAGGGGTGGAGTTGCACAGGAACAAAGGTTGTCTTATTATGCAAATAAAGTCCCCCAGGTAATAAATCTGTTGGAGCTGTTCTCAAAAGAATAAATGAAAATTATGTGTGGACATGGTGAAGACTCCCAGCCTCTTCTCTTTTCTGGTGGTGGTTGATCTTTCCTGTTTATTTTCTTTTGGAAAAAAGCTTTCTTGATCAGATAAGAAAATTCCAAAGAGAGTCCCTCTCTGCACACTGAGGAGGACAAGACAAGGTTAGAAGGACTTTAATTCTGAGGCAACTTCTAAGGTTTCTCAGTATGTCAAAGCAGCAATCTTTGGGGTATCACTTTCTGAGCCCCAACATTCTCCTTGCTGAAACTTTCTTTACAGTTTTATACATGAAACCTGATTTGGCAGCTGTGGGGATAAAAACTGAGTTAATAGCTGAGAAGCAAAGGATCCCATTAAACCTGTCTCCATTTTATGGGAATAGTCCAGTCCAATTAAACAGTTGTGTCTCATTTCAGATGGCACTGTAGATTAGCTCTCAAAGCTAGGCCTCTTTGAGAGCAGGCAAACATATCTTTAATAAGAGGCATTTCTATGGAAACAGAAGAAAAAGATTAATATCTGAAATAGTCTATAAACTAGCTTTTCTAGACTCTCTGAAGCATCTTCAGTTTAAGTGGGCAGGCAGTGACAATCTGATTTGGTTTCCTGGATTATAGTTTGAATCAGGTGATGCATGTGTAGGCCATACATCAACAGGCATGAAGTCTGTTTATATATAAGTTGCTTTAGTGATTTCTTCCAAAGTTTATATCAGGTTATCTTAGCTTCAGTTTGCAGGGCTTTAAGAAAAGTACAATTTTAATGTCTAATGATTTTAAGTCAGAAGGGTGGAATTAAAATTGGAAATGCTAGTTTGAAGACTTGTAACCAGAAAAGAATTCAAGATTTGGTCTAAATTGTAAGCAAATAATAAAAACTTAAAAGCAATGGACAGGGCTAGAATCTGATAACAGGTATGTTATAGTTTTCTTTTAAAACATGTTTCTCTTTCCAGTCCCCCATTTCTACCAAGGATAAATTATAGTAAGACCAGTTTACTTGCAAAATAAGATTTAGTTTCATTATATTTGGTCTGATTATTTGCATAAGGTGCAGAAAAAACAGTGATTGGCCATATAGGTTCTTTTCAAGTTGGCTTTGCTGGGACATTTTCATAAGGAATTTCAAATTAAACTTTTAAAAAAACCTCAAAGCTTAGGCTCTAAGCCAGATACTGATTCTATAATATCTGCATAAATTTGGTGAATTCCTCTCTTCTTGAGGTCCATAATATATCTTGAGATCATGGGTCTGTCAGAAAGTGACATTCTTACACAAGGTCAAGAACACTGTAACGGAATTGTTCAGGGAAGTTTTTCCAATGGACATTTTATTGGCTCGACAAAAGTCAATCTCAATTTCTCAAAGTAGTCTGATCCTATCTGAAAATAGGATATTCCAGTAAAAGGCTTGATAAAATAACCAGCATTTCTAATTGTGCCCTGTTATGAAAGAAAACAGATTCTTATTGAACTTATGCAAATAACTGTATTACCATAAAATAAGAATACTCTTGAACAGTTTCTGAATTCTAGAGGGATCAGGTAGAGACAAAGGGAAATGTTTTCATCTTGCTCACATAAGTATACTTCATCCAATAGCTGCAAGCTGTAAGTAATTTTAAAAGAGTTTTCTTGACTGTGGAAAACAAAAACCCTCAGTAACGTTTCCAATAAAGAAAAATAAAAAAAATTATTTCAACCCTGAATGAGTTCAATTCCATGGGATTAATTTTTGTTCTGTTTGGCATATAAATTAACCAGTTTGTGAATTCAGTCTTTTTATCATAGGTTTATGAATTTTTTGCCCAGTCCAATTCATCAAAGTCACCAACAGAGCTCTAAATATTTTAACAGTACCTGCCTGAATCTTTTTATCCTTTTCATGAACCTCCTTGAAGACACACCACTTTACGATTATAGCTACTTGCAAAGAGCTTTTGGAAGAATCTTCATAATAAAGCAATTAACTGCGGACAACAAGACTTAAAATGGCCATGGTTACAAACGTGATAAGAGTTCATAAAGGAAAACATTTCTCCAGTGTCAGGCAGATAGGAGGGGGGAGGCGGGGATGGATATATACATACATAATGAGTGTGATGCGATGCGCACCGTCTGGGGGATGGTCACGCTTGAAGCTCTGACTCGAGAGGCGAGGGGGGCAAGGGCAATATACATAACCTTAACATTTGTACCCTCATAATAAGTTGAAATTTTAAAAAGGTCATAATGATAATAACGCAATTGACAAGGATATTTGGTTATTCCTGTGGCATACAACAATTTAACATTAGCGGTATGACTGATAACATATACTAAGGCACATCAGATTTTAGGAATACCATACAATTTTGGAACACATATTAATAACATATATACAAATATGACTCATAAAATGGTTAAACCTTATTTTTTTTAATTTCAGGATATTATTGGGGTACAAATATTTTGGTTACATGTTATGACTTTGCCTCACCCAAGCCAGGATTGGAGGCATGTCCTTCCCCCATACAATGCACACCACGTCCATTAGTTGTGAGTTTACCCACCCCCAGCCCCCAACACCCAATGAATATTACTATTGTAATATTGTGTGAGCACCTTAGTGTTGATCAGTTATTGCCAATTTGACAGTGAGTACATGTGGTGCTTATTCTTCCATTCTTAAGATATCTCGCTTCAGAGGATGGGCTCAAGCTCTACCCAGGAAAATATAAGAGGTGCTAGATCACCAATGTTTTTTTGTAATTGAGTAGTATTCCATTGTACACATATACCATATTTTATTAATCCACTCATGGATTGACGGGCACTTGGGTTGTTTCCACATCCTTGCGATAGTGAATTGTGCTGCCATAAACTTTCGAGCGCTGAAGTCTTTATTATAGAATGTCTTTTATTCCTTTGGGTAGATGCGTAATAGTGCTTGCTATTGCTGGATCAAATGGTATTTCTATTTTTAGCTCTTTGAGGAATCTCCAAATTCTTTTCCACAGTGGTTGTACTAATTTGCAGTCCCACCAGCAGTGTAAGAGTGTTCCTATCTCTTCACATCCTCACTAGCATTTGTTGTTTTGGGATTTTTTGATAAAGGCCATTTTCACTGGGGTTAGGTTATGGTTTATTTGACAATGCTCCCCATACAATTTATCATACTAATTAAGCCTAATATGTTTCTCTTGGATTCCCAAGGACCTTTTTTGGAATGTCCAAAAGTTAGTTCGAGGTCAAAAAGACAATTTAGAATCTGAAATTTGATTTTGGGAAGCCTTTCAAATATTAATATAGCAAAGATTTAAAACACTTGATCAAAATTAGGATCACAAGTCACTGTAATATGATAGTCATTTATTTAGCCAAAGTGATAATTAAAATGTTTCAAAAAGCAAAAAAATTCTTTACTCTTTGATAGAGAGGAGACCCAGTTTTCCAAATAATAAAAGGATCTAATAAAGACAGAAAGAAGCAAACAAAATTTCTCTCTTTGTCTCCCTTCTCTCTCTTTCTCATTCTCTCTCTCTCTCTCAGTTTACTCAAAAGGTGAATAAACAATTAATTTTCTATCTTATTAATACTACATAAGAGTCTTATTTAAAAGAGAAAACTATTTTTTTTTGCATTAGTGTGTTTTTGATATTAATGCTGAATTTAAAAACCTTTATAATTCATTTGATTTTAGTCAGTTTAACCACATAAGATACTGAAATTTTTTGCCCAAGTTTCTATATCCATTTAGCTTTATCTATATCATATTCCCCCTTCATTTTGAAATAGATTTTAAATAACCTCTAAACTAGACAGAATTACTTTTTTAAACAAAAACCATATCTTTATGTCTTCTTTATAACCTTCTTTACATGAGACACATCCTACCTTCTTTGTGCACTTTGCATACAGAATTGTTTCTCTTATATCTAGTAGTTACAATTACACATATTAATTACAATTTTGCCTCTTCGAAATCCTAATTTCCAGAGGAAAATCTAGAATGTAACCAATTTTAATTATCATATACCAGGTACAAAGTTCAAGAGAGAGGACAGACCTGTGAAGATGGTGTCTGGATGATCTGGCCCCTCCCAGTAGGCCAGAAAGCAGAACTGGGCCAGGGAGGATGGAGCCATATTGGGCTTGGCTCTGCCCTGCATCTGGTGGTACAGGTGTTGTAGATATACATATGTCCCCAGGCTTCACCATGGCCAAGGGTCACCATGTCTAGACCCCAGAATCCAAAGGCTCAAAACCAAAAATATGAGCTTATGACATAAGCTTTATGACTTAACCAAGGATGCACAAGATATCTCCAAAGAGGTGCAAGGAAGCAATCCTCACAAGATCCAGAGATTCCCAGCCATTTCAGACTGACCACTGGACATGATTCTAAAATCATTGTCCTCGACAGTGGAGATCAAGAGAGAGTGCTCCCATTTGGTCCCAAGTCAAACTCTCAAGGACATAAAACAAGACAAGAGAGACCATTTATGGCAAATGATACAGAAAGACAGACACAAAGAAAAAATAAAGATTATTTCTGGGGGAAAAAGGATCAGACAATATGAATATTCATACCAAACATATACCAGAGTCACTACACCTAAAACTAGTCATACAAATGCTTTTTTCCCCATTAGTCATCATTTTGAGAGAAACAAGTGATTTTTACCATTTGCTCAACTGAATTCACAGACAGATACTTGGAGCCTGATTTGTAAGAAATGCTGACCCTGTGTCTGGCTTGACAGGCTCTGGGCTTCCTTGACTCTGTCTTCAAGAAGAGCAGAGAAATTGTAGGGGCAAACAGAAAACTAACCTTTCACCTTCTGAAAGTTCACTGAAAATCAACTGACAAAAAGCAGATTTAATAGGAGAAAGGCAGACTCATTTGTTAACACACATGGAGAAAAATGACAAAGCAATTACCTAATAACCCAGTGTAGTACAAAAGCTTATATATCCTTTTTCACAGTGGAGGGGGCAGACAGGGAATGTAGATAATTCTTTTGAGGGGCAGTAAATCATTAGGGAGAGTAAATAGATCTGGGAGGTGGGAAATAGCCGTTACTGGAAGGTGAAGGGCAAAGCTGCATGGGAACAAAGGTTCTCTTATTAATGCAGATAATGTTGCCCAGGTAATCTCTTACAGCTGCCCTTAGAAGAATAGATGAAAAGTCTGTGGGGGCATGGTGAGGACTCCCAGTCTCTTCTCTGGTAGTTGATCTTCCCCGGTTGTATCATGAGATTCCCTAAGGGGAGGGTTTAAGACAATTACTTTTTTGTTGTTTTGGGGTTTTTTTGGGGGGTGGGGGGGGAGAAGCTTTCTTGGTCAAATGAGAAAATTCCAAAGAAAATCACTTCTTGCATTTGTGGGGAGCATAAGACCCTTGGTTACAGGGACCTTGATTCTGCGGCCTTTCAAGCATATCAAAGTGCCCATCTTTGGGGTATCACTTTCTGAGCCCCAACATTGCTACATGTCAGAGAATTTCATTTCTCTGGTCACAGCCTCTAGACTTGGAATTTAAGGGACTTCTCTACTTTACAACAGTCCACTAATGCATTCACATTCTTTGTCTGTTCTGATTTTATTTCAAGAAAAGTGGAGAAAAATAATTACATTAGAATACACATTATGGTTTCTAGAATAATTTCTCTGACATATGCAAAACAAGAATTATTTTCATTTATGTTGTGTTATATAATAAATAAGAAACATATCCAAAGTGAACAGGCTGAATACAACAATTATTAGAGAAAGGGTAATACATAGTTTGTATTAAAATATAGAACAAATGAAGACTAATTTATTAGGGCTTCAGTAAATATTGGCTAATCAATGGCTGGGATACTGTTTATAGTTCATTTTAGAAAAAAAATTCTGGGACATAATAGGTTGTTCCTTTTAAAAAGACTATTATGCTTTGAAATGCATTTGAATTAGGCAGACAAACTCCAATTCAAGTTTCATTCATCCACACACACAAGAAACTGGAAATTGTAATTCTATGATCACTGAGTCCAATTGCTTATGAATACTGTATTTTAAAGAAGAACAACTGATTATGAAATTAAAATGAGGATGCCAAGAAAATTCAAATAAAATGGGATGAATAATTCCTTTTTTACTCAAGCCTCTTCTTTGTTGAGCTGATGCATGTGTCCTCTAGTCTAATTACTACTGAAAATTTTCATCATTGGCATCAATTATTTAGCTACATTTGTAGTAAAAAATGCTTTGTTATTCTTTGCAAGATACATGGCTGTTTAGGAAATGTACTATATGCAAATTATATAAAAATATTATTTACTTCCTGGATTTAGTAAAGTGAAGATAATTGTGGGTCTTAATTAATAAAATTCTAGGAGGCTGGCCCTAGTAGCTGATACCTGTAATCCCAGAGCCTTATGAGGCCAAGGCAGGAAGATCACCTGAGGCCAAACTGGGCAACACAGTGAGACCTCTACAAAAAAATTTTAAAAAAGAAATTCTAGGAAACTTCTTTGTACCAAAACAGACTGCCAAATAAATCACGTTATAAACAATATCAATTTGTGAAGTGTATAATGAAGCTAAAAATAATTTGGTCTCCCAAATGTAAATTATTCATTTATTTGTTGTTTTCCTATTTAATTTTAAATTTCCATAATTTTCCTTATTAGTTAAGATATGTATACTGCTTTGGAATATTTTTTTCAAGTGATTCATTTAAAAGTAGATTGCTTGCTTAAAGATAACTGTGAAATAACCTCTAGAGCATGAAGTTAATATTGCTTTAAGATTGAGAGGCACTTCAAACAAGTTACAATTCCTCTTCTAAGCTAGATTTGATACCTTTTGATTTTCTGGTAGTTACTTGCATGTTTGTCACAAACCCATTCAGTTGAAAGACTCTCCACTGTGGGTTCCACCTAAATTTCCTGGCCTTTGTTTTCATTGGTCCTCTCAAGTCCTGGCCTTTTCCTAGAAATTTTGTATCAGATTCTGTATTTTCCCAATATCTATAAGTGATTTGTACACACATGAATGTTCGAGAGCCTATTCTCAAAGAATGATCTCACTCCATTTAAATCACTCTCTTAAGAGCCAAATTAGTGTCAGCAAAGAGTTAACTTCCTAGTATACATTACTTCATGTAGTACTTACTGTATCTTTAGTATCATTCCACTTCTTAAGATATAGGTACTTTAAAAAAGATTTTATGATGGCAAATACTAAATATATACAATTGTAGAGCTAAAACTGTGATAAACCTTTCCTGTACGCCTCACTCAGCTTCAACAGTGCATGGCCACATATTTTTAATGATTATTTATATTTTTATGATTATTTTTAAGCAAATCCCAATCATCACATAATTTTATGATGAAATACTGTTTCTATTAATATAACACACACTTTTTTTTTGACATGGCCATGAAGCCATTGCTACTAAAAATATTTTAAAATTATTCTTTAATATCATCAAACATCCTGGTATCGTTTATATTTCTTTGATTGTCTCATATTTGTGTTCACATCTTTCTGGCATTTCTTCTTAAGTAACTTGAATCAGCATCTCAATAAGGTTTATTTATTGTCATTATGTGATATGTCTTTTGAGTCTCCACCTGCACCCCACCTCACGCGCATGAGCACATACACACTTTTCATTTCTAGGTACCTACAAATAAAAGTAGTGTTTATACCATTTGAAAGAGGAGGAAACTAGAACTCAGAAATCTAGTAAATTTTCCCAAGGGTAAATAACAGTGCCAGAATTGAAACCAGGCTTGTCCACTTCCATTGATTCTTCCCTATATCATGTGACTGCCCTTACGTTGTCCCCTATTTTATTTCTTCACTCCCATTTAACTCGCTGACTTCTTGCCTTCTTGTTCATTCTAAGAGATTTTTATTTCTGCACATGTCCATTTTGAGAGTCCACAATTTAAACTCTAGACCCTCGGGGAATTAGATACACCAAAAAATGATGTCATTACCCTTCAACAATAACTTATAGAATGAGGGAATGCACTTTTATCCCCCTTGCCTACTTGCTTGCTTGATTGTTCCTTAATGTTAAGCATGCATACTTTCCAATATACAAGGGCTGTCTGGAAAGTATCCAGCCATTGTTAATATAATGAGAATGGTTTGCACAACACGGAAGTAACCTGGCAACCAAGGAGAGTGCACTGAGATGCGCATGCGTGAACAGTGTTGACTTCACTGTATTGGTCAGTGGGGCACTAGACGCCATTGAGTGAGCACGTGTGCTGTGTGGCTGTCATATTCAAAATAACTGACAGAGTAGAGCAACGAATTTGCATCAAATTTTGCATTAAGCTTGAACATTCCTCCGCGGAAACTGTTCAGATGATTCAGAAGGCTTTTGGAGACAATGCAATGAGTGCAGAACAAATAAAAGTGTGGCACAAACGCTTCAAAGATGATCAAGAATCTGTTGAAAGCAATCCATGTTCTGGAAGGCCTGCAACAAGCAAAACACCTGAGAATGTTGAACGTGTACGGGTTAGGTTAAGAGATGCTGGGAGAACTGTGTGAAGTCCGGAGGAGCCTACTTTGAAGGGGAATAAGGCGTCATTGTCCTATGTACAAAGTTTCTTGTATCTTCTTCAATAAATGTCTCTTTTTCATATTATATGGCTGGATACTTTCTGGACAGCCCTCGTATGTGTAGCTATAAAGATCAGTTGTTGTCAATGCCATCCTGGGACCTTCTAAATCCACCCACACATTTTGGTTGCATGTAAGTTTCTCACACACTACTGTAGAACTATATTTTCATCTTACCTTTCTCTACCAATTCAAAGCCTATGTTACACAATGTATGGATGATACTGTAGTAGTCTAATTATCCTTAGAAATGTTGGGGCTCAGAAAACAATACCCCAAAATATGGTGCTTCGACATGCTGGTCTGAAGAAGCAGCCTCAAGGTGTCTATGACATCCCTCCCCATGCCACCCTGTCTCTCAATCCTCTGTCTTTCCCAAAGCACAGGATAAGGCTGTTCTCTGAAGTTTCTTTATCTGCCTAAAGTCCAGACTCTCCAAAGAAGGAAAAAGTTACCTTTGGTCCCTTCCCTGAGTTTTGATTAACTTAACACATATGGCAGGAAGAAAGACTGAAGTTTGCCAACACAACTGGACAGACTTTGTCACACTGCTCTGAGGACCCAACAGACTTTGTCCCAAGCCATTGTGTGTTCTCCAAGCCCATTTAATTCCCTTAAAAATCATTTACTATCCCCCTTAAAATCATCCACATTTCCCTTCTCCCCTTTCCCTATGAAGAAAGATATATAAGTATCTGTACCCCATCATGTCATTGGTTGGTTAATCATTCTCCTCTAATTCCTCCATGCTATGCATGCATTAAAATAAAGTTTTGTTTGTCTTCTCTTCTATTAATCTGCCTTTTGTCAGTTGATTTTTCAGCAAGTAAAGGGAAAGCTTTCCCTTTGCACCTATAGCAATCATTTAGTTCTGCCTTTAATATGGGGAAATGGTTTTGTTTTATCATTCATCACAATTTTTGCAGCTTTAAAAAATTATATTATTGTCTATTTGTGTTATATATTGGAGATTTAATACAAATTGTGCAAGAAACAAGTATGATTCCTTTGCCTTCCATCTTCCTCCAATAAATTATTTAAGTCCACTTAACCACAGCAGTATTCCTGAATAAGGTAGAATACACAATTTTCCCTAGTATACATAGGGGATTTGATTCCAGGATCCCTGAATATACCAAAATCCATGCAAACTTAAGTCCCTTAGTCAGCTTTGCTGAACCAAAGTATACAAAAATCTGGCTCTTTGTACATGGGTTTTGCATCCTGCAAATATTGTATTTTGATACATATTTCATTGAAAAAACCTGACTAATTAAAAGATATAATTTATGATGCTTAATTTTCAAACGTGAGATTAATACTAACATTTGGCATACAAAATATTTGCTCATCAAAACTTTCCATTTTTCAAAGGAATTGAAAGCCACTATAGTCTAAAAATTCATATATTGCAATATGATCTGGAATTCTTACCTAACCTCTAGCTCCTTGATCATTGACTATTAATCAATTAAGTATTAAATGGTAGGTTTTCGACCAAGTGTTCATAATTGCCTATTACTTATCTTTTTTGCTTTAGCTTGACCAACTACTAGGTGGGATTGTTTTTCTGCCCTGCCAGACCCTGAACTTTGGCTTGCCTTCAAGTCTGATTAAACATAAAAATGCAGAGCATTCCCTCTTAATAGCTCATTTTGAGAATTGGCTTACCACAGTGAGAAACAGACAGCCCTGATCGTGCTGTTTGCTCACCCCGACTCATTCTCCCAATTTCCCTTCAAAAGTTTCTTCTAGCCCCGCTTATCCCTCCCTATAAAAGAAAGCCATTTTTTCAGTTTAATTTTTGTGATGCATGCAGATCCTGAGGCCAGAGCATTCTCTCTATTTCAACATTATTCTTAAATAAAATCTCTCTTTATCTAAGTCCAGATTTGTTTTTATTTTGTTGATTTAAGCAAATGACAGTTCTTACTTGTCTTTGATTTAATGTCTGTCTTTACAGTTATTTCTAAACCCTCATCTTTCTCTGATAGAAACATAATGGTCACTGAATTTTTTGAGCATATTGATGATGTTTCTATGAAAGAACTATTTGACTAGAATTCTTCTTAGAAAATACCAGTAAAGTGTCTTTCTTTTAATTTCTGGAAATTTACACTTGAATCACTATTAGGACTACTACAAATGTGTTACACGTCTATGTTTATCCTTTTTAAGGAAGGTCACGACTGTGGTATTATATTTTAAACTTTCAAAGTTGAAGGCAAAAATGTTCATTGTAGTCATCAATGTTTTTGTTATAGGACCACCAGACGCTTTTGTCTACTGCACAATAATCAGACCAAGACAGCAGGGGTTGCAGAAGAGAAAGAATTTAACAATCACTGGGTAGCCAAACAAGGAGACAGGAAGAACCTCCTCAAATCAGACTCTAGGAATTGTTCTGGGCTGGTTTTTTTAAGGGAATTTTGGCACCAGGGGGCTAGGGAATTGGCATAACTGATTGGCTACACCAGGGGAATGAAATTATGGAGATGTAAGAACTGTATTCTTGTGCTGAGTCATTTCCTTGGCAAGGGTCGCAGGACTGGCTGGTGTCAGTGGGCCCAATGAAATGCAGAGTCTTAGGTTTAACATTGAAGATGTTATCTATAGGAGCAATTAAGGGAAATTGTAGGACTTTGTGACAAAGGCCATGTGATGTGTAAGCAGTAAACAGCTATAAGTGAGTGCGCTGTGGGGAAAGCGCTAGTTAATGTTCAGCTATGCTTTTTTAAGACTTATGTTCTTGTTAAAATTCCAGCAACTTGGTTTTAATTAATTTTATGAAGATGGTTTCATTTTTACTTCTGTTAGTGTTTAATAAGAAGATTCAGATCTACATTGGAAATGTGAGCTCCATCAGATCCTGAATATGGAACTCAAATTGCAACTAACTAATGAAGCCAAGGAAAAGATTTTGGCTTTTGTATCGCAGAAACAGATGTCAAATACTGGGTATGAGTAGTTGATCACAGACACTTTGGAAAGCAGTGGTATCTGAAGAACCATCACCCTTCTGGGGCTGACCAAGGTCGATGTGGGAATGGAGAACAGATGATGCACTAAAATTACTCTCTCATTAAAAATATACAGAGCTATTACCACTCAATCTTAACAATATTTTTAAGCAGAAATACGTTGGGTTTGCACTGAAGGTCTTTTTCTAACCCAGAAGGACAGCTCAGTTTTTTTTTTTTTTAATCTCACTAAATAATAAATTTGAAACAAATTGTTCTACTATGTAATTTTAGGCATTACACGTAGTTGTTAATTCACAGTAGCCCTCACTTCTGGCTGCAAATTAGAATGCCCTGGAGAACTTAAATTAATACCAGTACTCAGGCCCGACTCCAGAACAATTAAATATGAATCTCTGGAAGGGGATGGGTGGGGACACTTTCTAAAATTTGCTCAGGATATTATGCTGTGCATTCATGTAGAATTATCTCTGGTGTCTGATTACCAGGCTGAGAATTCCAACTCTAACACTGTCCGGCTATGTGACTGCAGGCTGGTAACTTAAGCCTCCTCAAGCCTCATTTTTTTTTTTTTTTTGTCTCACTGCTCAACCCTGTTTCTTTTTTTCTTTCTTTCTTTCTTTTTTTTTTATTGCAGCATATTATGGGGGGACAAATGTTAAGGTTACGTACATTGCCCTTGCCCCCCTCCCCCCTCCAGTCAGAGCCTCAAGCCTGACCATCTCCCAGACTGTGCACATCGCACTCATTATGTATGTATATACCCATCCCCTCCTCCCCCCTCCCGTCTGCCCGACACCCAATAAATGTTGTTCCTGTGTGTCCACTTAGGTGTTGATCAGCTAATACCAATTGGCTGGTGAGTACATGTGGTG